>APFE030234758.1:203405-277496 GCA_000404065.3 Pinus taeda | reverse complement strand
AAATGCAAGGAATTATTCGTATTATAAACCCAAGGGATTAATATTATAAACCCAAGGAACTAATCAACTCAAGGGATCAATAAATCTAAGTGATTAATATTAAAATCTCAATTGATTAATATTTTAAACTATAACACCCCCACAATACCGTAGTATATTTGTTTACTATGAAACCCTTGTAGGTAATGATTTAGGGCTAAACTTGGTAAAATCAAGAAGCTATTGAGTATCAGAAATTATATTCTATTTCTTTTTTAAAAAGCAATAATATTTACAAGTCTTGGAAATTTCTCCCAAGAGACCCAAAATGAGATTTTTAAATATCATATAGTTAAAGACAATTTGTGATTTCCTCACCATAGCAATAAAACTAAGAAAGAGAAACGAGCAAGCGGGACACTGCAGGGGGTACTATGGAGTTGGGTTTTCAACTAGTGGAGAACTCGACTAATTGGTTAGTTCTAGATGGAAAGGAGGTCTTGATGCAAAATAATAAAACCTGTGAAAGGCTATTGTTTGTCTACTGATCTAGAGCCTGAATCTCAGGGGAAGAAACAAACATAATTTTAATTCTCATGATTCGGTGGAGTGGTCTCAAATTGAAATACTTGAATGTATAAGAGAATAAAGAAGTATTTAAATCTTTGTGTTTTTGAATTATTATTGATTATTAATTGTAAATACTTAGTGAACTATTACATGTAAGAGAATTATTTTTTAGAATTTTTATATAATATTGTGAGTTAACTAGGTAAGAAAACATTATGTGACTCTGTGAATGTTTACATAGTGGAAGTGATGGCCTATCATATTATAAATAAAATGGCTTGGTGAACTTTGTAGAACTAGGGTCATATTGAAAACCAAAAAAACTTTACAGTTTTAAAGTAAATTGTAAGAGTAACCCTTGGTTGGTGTAGGAAAAATAAATTAATGATAAAGAATGCAGATTGTTGACTTTGTTGAGATTAAAAAGAATAGTCGCATAGGGTAAGGAAGTGCCACAATCTATAGGGTTAGGGTTGTGGTAAACTCAAGAATAGAACCTGTATCTATATTGCGGACCCCAACAGGGTTTTTCAATCATCTTGGTAGACAAAAGGAGTGATCCAACAAACTAATAGATAAACCCTTAATAAAAAATTAAAGAGTCTAATCATCTTTACATAGACTAGAAAATAGATAAGTGATATTTGAAGATATCTTAAGTGTAGAAGTGGAAAGAAATACATTGAGGGTTACAAATTAATTGGGGAACAACAGTTTGGTCCCAGGCCAAGCTGAGCTAATCCAGGAGTCTGAGACCATTTCAGTTCTTAATAATTATGAATTTAAGTAACAATTCTTGTCCAAGGGTTTCACTTGGTAGCCTAAATTTCCAACAATAGAAATTTCAATACAAAAAGGATAAATATAAGAAGATATAAAATATAGCACCTTTGAATTGATAATAGAATTTTCATAGCCAACAAAAAACAAGAATTCCAATAAACTATCACAGTTAATATATAATCTCTTTATTTAATTAATAGTAACCATTATAGAGTATTACATATAGTTAACCCACAAACTCGAGTTCTAAGAATAGTATAAACTTAAAGACCCTATACCCTGACATGGGTTTCCAATAAAAATAAATAAAAAGATATAGGGTCTTCCCTAGTGAATAGACCGTGGTACTCATTTGACGAAGTTGGAGGTGAGAAAGGATATACAGGCCCCTCTAGGAGTCTAGAGAAGATGTCGACGAATTCTAGGTGAAAACTCTGAGTTGGAAAAGAGCTATAATTGGGGTAAAACACAGATATCGCTTCTCTACAAGGACTCAAAGCTAAATGCTCACTTGTAGCAGTAAAAAGGACCCATAAGAGGCATGTAGATAAAGGAATGCATGCATAGCAAGCTAAGATGAGGATGTAGGAAGTTTCCTGTAGCAAAGTCAACAAAATCGTAAATTTCCAACTGAGAAACCATGGAAGTAGAACTGAAGGAAGATAAGTAGTTGAATGCACCAAATATGCCAATAGGAATTGGATGTATGTGCAGAAGTATTAATACATTCCTAAAACCTTGTTCAAAAGAAGGCGTAGGACCTCTATGGAAAAAAACTTCTACTCCTATTCCTGAAATCGTGGGAATGAAGAAAATGAAATTTGAGTTAGTCAACCTACGAGGGAAATGGAAAGAGAATATTCCTCGTAATGGAAAGAGAATATTAAAATATTAGTTGGATGCAAAATATAGAGTTACCTGCAAAATGAATTGCCACAGGAATTCTCTTTCCAAAGAACTAAACCAATAAAAAACCTTCACAGCATTCTCCATTGAACAATGACAAGTCGAATGCGGGGAGAACTAGGTGGTTACTGTCAAACACATCACAAAGGGTGGTGTCGTTCAATACAAACCATAAACACATCTACGGTCAGAATCGAGCAAGAAATCAATCAACATTCTATAGCTCTAGGCGGACACTTGAGAACCCCTCATCGAGCACAGATGGTAGACTTAATCTGAGAATTATCGATGAATGAATTGTCACCAAACCCAAAGAAGAGTTGTCAATGTTTTGATTAATGTATTTATAAATGATGATAACTATAAATACAATTAATAAACCCATACGACTATGAGAGCCCAATACAATAAGCATTTGATTTGTATTAAAGAAAATATTTTGTTCTCGGTCTAGCACTATTTGTAAACTAAAGTATTTATTTTGATTACCATCATGAGCAACAATATCAAAGAAATCGTGTTTTACATAGATTCTTATAAAATAACATGGTAATTAGAGTTTTTTCAGATGTTATTTCCACATGAATAAGCATTTGATTTGTATTAAAGAAAATATTTTGTTCTCGGTCTAGCACTATTTGTAAACTAAAGTATTTATTTTGATTACCATCATGAGCAACAATATCAAAGAAATCGTGTTTTACATAGATTCTTATAAAATAACATGGTAATTAGAGTTTTTTCAGATGTTATTTCCACATGAATAAGTGTTACAAGTAGTATCAGAGCCTAGTGTTACTACATTGTAGCCTATTTGGGTTCACTAGAAATGATAAATGTGTAATGATGTATAAAGTGGAGATAGGATGAGGAGAGGATCAGCATTCAACTAATTGATTAGGAGAGCAGGACTAAATCTAATAATAGAAGGCAATGCTAAGATATGGGTTCAATTAGAAGGAGAATCCCGTAAGAACAATGACATGTTGGTAGGGACGGTTTAGTATCTACGAGCTGAAATGGCCAACTTGCGGGCTGGAAATGAAAGGATGAGAGTGTAACATGAGAGGATTTCAAAAATTATTTTTGACACATAGAATCATCATCATCTCGATCCCAGTCCTAACCAAGAGACCCAAAAATAAATGCATTAGCAGGATTAGTAACATCTAGAATATGACGTGGAAAGAAATAACAATAATAATGAAGAAGGATCCAATAATATTCCTAGAGGTAAAGGAGTGAAATGAAAACAAGTGGAACTCCAAGAGGAATTCCAGAAGATTAAGCCCCCGACATTTGATGGAGAATTGTAGGAAACTACAGAAGCTTGTCTTATTAATATGAATAACTATTTCCAAATATATATGAGTCTAGGGACAAATAGAAGGCAAGACTAGAAATTTACCAATTGCAATGCAAGGCCACCTTATGGTGGGAAGATATCAAGATCGTCTGAGAGATTGATGAACAAGAGGTGACGTGGGATGGTTTTTCACAATATTTTAAGGATAAGTATTTCACTCAACATCTCTACATTGAAAAAGCTAAGGAGTTTCACAATTTGAAATTAGGACAGTTCCCATGGATGAATTTGTTGCCAAATTCTACTCCTTGTGATATATTTCCTATGTTTGTGAGGAAAAGCCCAAGGTGAAACACTTAATTAACAACTTACCAACATTCATGAAGGAATGAATTGAATTTGATAACCCAAAGAATATGGATGAAGAAATATGCAAAGAATAGATTTTATACCATGAGATGAATCAAAATGGATATAATGCGAAAAGTTGGTTGAGAAAGAAAGTGTAGAAGAGTTTCCAAAATACCATAAAATAAAAAAATGTCAGTTCTAGAAATATGTGCAAGGGCCAGCAAAATAAACAGTCTGAAAGAAATCAGTAGAGGTTTATATATCCAAAAGAGTGTAAACAAATTGATTCTTCCAGCAAACTAGAAGCAAGTGAGGAACAAAAACCTCCCCCATGGTGTTGGGCTTGTGGGGAACCCACTATTATAGGAATTGCCCACATTGAATCAAGTCAAGAACAAGAGCCAACATTCAGTAAGCTTCTACTCTCACAGAGGTGGTGAGAAACATACCAAAGATTAATGTTGCACTGAAGGATCATCAAGTTGAATATCACCACACGATGATAGAGTTGGAAGGAAAAATAACTAACTCTACTAAATTTAATAGATCTAGGGGCCAATATAAGCTATGTGAGCCTAAAAATAGTTGAAACATGTCAATTACAACCCAATAAATTCAAAAATCCTTTGTTAGTGCAACTAGTCATGGGAGAAAAAATAAGAGTGACTACAAGGGTAAATAATTATCCTATGGATGTGGTAGGTTATTAGATTATTGTAAATTTGAATATTCTTCCTATAGGATCCGATGATGTATTAATTGGTATAGATTGGATAGAGAGTCATTAGTCTCTAGTAAACTACAAAGATAAAACCATAAGTTATCTGTCTAAGGGAGGTGTTAGACAAGAACTTCAGGGAATCAAAAGGCATGTTAAATTGATACTAATCACAACTATCTAGCTAGGGAAATGCCTTATGGAGGGCTATCAATTTTTTGTTGTGCACTTGGAATACTCTAATACTAAAGATAAGTCAACTTATGTAGAAAATATACCAGTTGTTCAGGAATTTCCTGATGTATCCTAGAGGATATTCCTGGACTACCCCCAAAAAGGAATATTGATTTTACTATAGAGTTGATTCTAAGAGAAACCCTGGTATCAAAGGCACCCTATCGAATGAGCATTTCCAAACTAAAAGAGTTGAAGATGCAGTTGAAAGAGTTACTCAATAAAGGGTACTTTCGACTGAGTATGTCACCCTGGGGAGCTCTAGAGTTGTTTGTAAGGAAAAATCATTGTACCCTTCTACTGTTCATTTATTATAGGGAATTAAACAAGCTAACAATTAAAAAAAGTATCCATTTCCAAGAATTGAGGACATGTTTGACCAAGAGAAAGGAGCCATTGTGTTCTCCAAAATTGACCTATGGTCTAGTTATCATCAGATCAGAAATAAGTAGGAAGACATTTACAAAAAAAAATTAGGACTCAATATCGACATGTTGTGGCGGCTACAACCACCCTCCAAAATTTTTCCTTAGCTTCGTTTTGGATCCTCCATACCAACCATTCACAGCAACATGTCTTGTCTTGTCAAGTACACAAGCTTTAGTGATTTTCTTGCAGAATGACAACCTTTCCATCAACGCTTGTTGCATCCCCCTTACAGGTTGTTTCACCAGACTTATTCCAACTATAGGCTGAGTAAATCCCTGAAGAAATTTCGCAGTTCTGGAGGGAAATGAGCCTTCCCTCCATAAATTGTGTGGTTCTGTCTGGGAGCCTACTGGGCTCCAAAATTGTGCAAATCTTCTTATCACTGTTCACTCAGAAAATTGTGCAATTCCTCCCAGCAAAGTTGCTCAGCTCAGAAATTGTTCAATTCTGGGCAGCAATCAGCTGCATTGCTCAAAAATTATGCAATCCCTCTGGGCAGCCATCCCATCTCCCTCCTAGAAATGCACATTTTTTCCTCCTAGCTAGGAAGATTGTTGCATGTGCAGTTGAGTTGACCAGTTCCCTCCAAGGTCGAGAAAAACTTATTTGCATGCATGGGCTTCTCCTCCCAAGGTGGCATGCAAAGGCATCCCTTGATTTAGGGATCTATTTTTAGCAGTTGGAGGTTACATGCAAGGATCATCTCAAAAACCTCCCACTAAGTGTCTCTTTTCCTATATTTTTGGCATGCACATCACAACCTTGATCTTATCAAAACTCATCAACTCGACACTGCATAGGTCATTACTCACATCAACCTTGTAGTTATGGCATCCCACATTGAATCTAGGAGTCGTCGACACATTCAATTCAACTATTTGGGGTTGGCCCACTTCTCATGACTTGCATTGTGTTTCTTATGCTTTTTGTGTTTCACTTCGTATGAATCTTGTCTACTTGACTTCAGTGAGCACTTGTTGTCATTTGCATGCATACTAGCTTGTACTAGCACCATTTCAGTTCGTTTGCATCTCACTGTTATCACATGCATGACACTGCTTCGCACAGAGGGTCATCATTGTAGAAAATCGCTTCACATAGATGCATGCTTTCTCATTTTCTGAATCTTGCACTTGTTGTTTGCATGAATGCTCATTGACCCTTGTTTTCACTCATCTCACCATGCATTGAGACTTTGCATGTTTTCATTCACCCATCGGCTAGACTGGGCTACCTTGGCCCGGAACGTGCCTTTCCTGGATAGCACTGCACATTTCCGAAAGCAAAGACTTTGCATTCCCTACAGAAATTGTGCAAGTCTAGCCAAGCATTGACCTCAAGGCTTGAATTTTTCCAATTCTTTGAGGTAATGTCTTATTGGCCCCAGAAACTGTGAAATGAAGTTTGATAGTTGCTTGTCACTGTTGACCAAAATTGTGCATTATACAGTTTCAGTCCTCAACAACCCAGGATAGAGTGTGCATTGCACAGTCCCTAAAGTCAATCAGCCTCTTAACAGCCTGGATTGTGCCTTGCGCAATTTTGGCATTCACTCTCCCGACCTCCTGGCAGAAATTCCACGACCTTCATGATCAGTCACACAGGAATGTTGCAAGTCAGTTCTCAAGTTTGTTTTGGTTTTCAATTGACATATTGCTTTCTGTGAGTGTTTACATGTCTCCAGGTATCGCAGGTGTTCATATGCCTCTCAGTAGCACTGGTACAATGGTTTCCAAGAGAAGAAAGTCGAAGACACCGTTCAGAGAACACTTGGGGTTGCAGTCGATCAAGTGTCTATGAATTTTCCTACCCACCAAGACATCAAGTTGTTCATAGAAAAGGACATAAAGATATGATGGCAGGAACATCACAAGAAGCAGCACCATCAACAGCAGTTGAAGGCAGCATACCTAATGCAACGAATGCAAGAGGAAGGTTGTTAACAACATAGAGGTGGAACAAAGTCGCCAGCTTAGGTAGATCCACTTGTGATGAAAGCAACTTTGGAGACTCAGGCTATGAGGTGACGATGCAACATGAAGATTGTGCGAAGATAGAAAATGGAACTAAGAAGGAGTTGCATGTGCTGAAGCAACAAATCAAGTAATAACACGAGTTGCATAGGCGAGAGAATGGGTTGCAGCAGGAACAAGTACAGTAGTGGGTGCAAGATGAACTCGCAGATGAAGTTGTTCCTATACAAGTTAGAGATGCATCCAAAAGCTGGCACGGAGTAGACATGGTGAGCAGTGTTATTGATCACCTGCAAAGGGAATTTAGTAGTATGCATGTCATTCTGCACACTCATGTGCTCCCACCGATTCATCACACTCACCCAGGCAAAGATAATATAAAGTCCGACTGTAGCTGAACATGCAGTTGATAGTTGATGAGAGTGACCACTAGCACACATTAGAAGATCAACACATACATTATTCATCAGTGTTTTGTTGGTTCGTTCGCACCCAAGAAGACTATGCGCATGTTAGCAGGCAAGTTGGATGGAGGAGTCATACCAATGCACCTGAATGCAACAAAGGTAAGAGTTCGCTTTAGCAAGAGGTCACCATGGAGTGCATGCACACCATCACAGATGACCGAGCTTGGCATCAACTCACCACCTTCACCATCACAAGCATGTCAAAGAGTTGGTCTCACCACAACGAACCGTGTGTCAGTGATGTCTTGCATGGCTTTCTCAATCCACTTTGTCTCACATGGGCACATGTGCATTGTAATGTAACATCTTGTCAACTGGAAGTTCAAGTGTCGATAGTTGGATGTAACAATAATAGATTATATGAAGAGTCATGAGGGTAGATGAACTGTGACAAAGTGGAATGTCAATGGTCACCCCACCCTTTGCTACAAATAGAACCTCATAACTCATTATAAAGGCTTTTGGTCTACCAAGCTTTCAATAAGACTATCTTGGAGAGAGATTAGATAGTATTATAATGAGCCTTTGCTTCTCCACCATGTAGAGCTAGTATATCTCTTTGGAGGAGCAGGTGGTTGTGGTTGTAACATTTTGTTGTCAAAATTAGTGGTTAAACATTGATCTATTGTATGAATGGAACTTACACTTATTAATATAGTAAGAGCCAACACGTTTCATGCATATGTTGTATTGTATTACAACTATTACTTTACTCTAAATGATATATGTATGTGTTTTCTTATGCATGCATGTATAGCTACTTCTATGTATGTATGATTTTCTTGTATGGTTTTGTTTCAATAGGCTTAGTCCAGCTGCAGGCTGAGAAAATCCCTTAAGAAATTGCACAATTCTGGAGGGAAACCAACCTTCCCTCTAGAAATTACATGATCCTGTGTGGCAGCCTACTGGGCTCCAAACTTGCGCAAATATTCTTGTCACTACTCACTCAGAAAATTGCACAATTCCTCCCAACAGGGCTGCTCAACTCGGAAAGTGCACAATTCTAGGCAGTAGTCAACTGCTCTACTCAGAAAGTGCACAATCCCACTGGGAAACCATCCTGGCTCCCTCCCAGAAATGCACATTTTTTCCTCCTAACTGGGAAGACTGTTGCATGTGCACTTGAGTTGACCGGTTCCCTCGGGGACTGAGCAAAACTAATTTGCATGCATGGGATTCTCCTCACAAGGTAGCATGCAAAGGAATCCCTTGATTTAGGGATCTATTTTAGCTGCTAGAGGTTACATGCAAGGATCATCTCAAAAACCTCCTGCCAAGTGTCGCTTTTCCTAGATTTGTGGCATGCAAATCACAACCTCGATCTTATCAAAACTCATCAACTAGACACTGTAGAGCTCATTCGTCACATTGACCGTGTAGCTCTAGCATCCCACATTGCATCTAGGAGTCGTCGGCACATTCAACTCAGTTGTTTTGGGGTAAGCCCACTTCTCATGACTTGCGTTGTGTTTCTGGAACTTTTTGTGTTTCACTTCATATCAAAGTTTTCTTCTTGATTTCAATGACCACTTGTTGTCATTGTCATGCATACTAGCTTGTACTAGCATTGTTTTAGTTTTCATTTACATCTCACTGTTGTCACATGCATGACACTGTTTTGCACGAAGGGTTGTCATTGCAGAAACTCGCTTCACACACATGCATGCTTTCCTATTTTCTGAATCCTACACTTTTTGTTTGCATGAATGATTGTTCACCTTCATTTTAACTCATCTCACCATGCATTCAGAATTCTCATGTTTTCAGTCACCTGTCGGTCAGACTATGTTGCCTTTGCCTGGACCGTGCCTTGCTCGGATAACACTGCACATTTTCGGAAGTGAAGACTATGCCTTCCCTCCAGAAATTGCGCAAGTCTAGCTAGGCACTGACCTTTAGGCTTGAATTGTGCAATTCTTTAAGGCAGTGTCCTATAGGCCCCAGAAACTACGAAATGAGGTTTGCTAGTTATTTGTCACTACTGACTAAAATTGTGCATTAACCAGTTTTAGTCCTCAGCAGGCCAGGCTAGACTGTGCATTACATAGTTCCTATAGCTAGCCAGCCTCCTAACAGCCCGGACTATACCTTGCATAGTTTTGACAGTCAGTCTCTCGACCTCCCAGTGGAAATTGCATGACATTCATGATTAATCACACAGGTATGTTTCAAGTCAGTTCTCAAGTTTTTTTTTTTTTTGACTGACAGATTGCTTTCCATGACTATTTCCATCTACCCAGGTATCACAGGTGTTCATCTGCCTCTTAGAATCATAGGTACAATGGTTTCTAGGAGAAGAGAGTCGAAGACACTGTTTAGAGAACACTTGGGGATGTAGTCGGTCAAGTGTCTGTGAACTTTCCTACCCACGAAGACATCAAGTTGTTCATAGGACATAAAGATATGATGGCAGTAACATCATAGGAAGCAACACCATCAGCAGCAGCTGAAGGCAGCATATAGGATGGAACGAACACAAGAGGAAGGTTGCTAACAACACAGAGTTGGAACAAAGTCGTAAGCTTAAGCATATCCACTTGTGATAAAAGTAACTTTGGAGACTCAAGCTATGAGGTGATGACACAACATGAAGATTGCACAAAGATAGATAATAGAATAGAGAAGGAGTTACATATGCTGAAGCAGAGATTTAAGAAGGAACATGAGTTGCATAGGCCAGAGAATGAGTTGCAGTAGGAATAGGTGTAGTAGTGGGTGTAACATGAACTCACAGGTGAAACTGTGCCTATACAAGTTAGATATCCATACCAGTAGCTGACATGGATCAGACATGGTGAGCATTATTGTTGACCACATGCAAGGGAATTTAGTAGTATGCATTTAATTGTGCATACTCATGTGCTCCCAAACATTCATCACACTCACCGAGGCAAAGACAAGAAGAAATTCTGACTGGAGCTGAACATGTAGTTGACAGCTGATGAGCATCACCACCAGCACACACTAGGAGATCAGCACAGGTACTATTCATCAATGTGTTATCGGTTAGGTCGCACCCAAGAAGACCATGCACATGCTAGAAAACGAGTTGGATGGAGGAGCCATACCAATGCACCCAAATGTAACAGAGGTAAGAGTTCGCTTCAGCAAGAGGTCACCATGGAGCACTTTCACACTATCATGGATGACCAAGCTTGGCATCAGCTCACCACCTTCACCATCACAAGCATGTCAAAGAGTTGGTCTCACCACAACAGACAGAGCGTCAGTGATGTCTTGCATGGCTTGCTCAAGCCACTTTGTCTCAGATGGGCACATGTTCATTGTAATATAACGTCTTGTCAAGTGGAAGTTCAAGTGTTAATAGTTGGATGTAACAGTCGTAGAGTAGATGAAGAATCATGACAGTAGATGAACTGTGACAACGGGAATGTCAAGGGTTAGCCCACCCTTTGCTACCTCATAACTCATTGTAAATGCTTTTGGTCAACCAAGCTTTCGATAAGACTATCATGGAGAGAGATTGGATATTATTATAATAAGCCTTTTTCTTCTCCACTGTGTAGAGCTAGTATATCTCTTTGGAGGAGGAGGCGGTTGTGGCTATAACATTCTATTTTCGGAACTAGTGGTTAGACATGGATGTATTGTATGAATGGAACTTACACTTATTAATATAACAAGAGTTAGTACGTTTCATGCATATGTTGTATTGTATTTCAGCTATTAGCTTACTCTAAATCATATATGTATCTGTTTTCTTACACATGCATGTATAGCTATTTCTATGTATGTATGTATGTATGAATCTTTCTTAAACATGTTGTTGGTTTAACCATAACTTTGGATTGCTAGCTAAGTTGCCTTCCATGTTGCGATGCATCTTGGCTCATGTGTTCCCTTATTAACTCCATGTTATCATAGGTTTCCAAGGGGCACACCCATTTCAACTGCCGTGTGTTAGAACCTCTCATGCACCTTCCTTCGTTTGCTGCATATGTCACACCCTTGTTACCAGCACAGACATCTTAGTTGCCTTTGTGCAAAATCGCGGTCAAGGCATTACCATATGACACACTACTGGGTCTTCTACACCGAATGGTATGAGGTCTAACTGGGACTTCTTACTGGGGAGATCCCTTGACATGTTTGCGGGTCTAGCACCATCAACAGGACATTATGAATTTTTTGTGTTTCCATTTCGGTTAACTAATGCTCCTGCAACATTTATGAGCCTAATGAACGACATCTTCAACCCTTATTTGGCTAATTTTTTCCTAATTTTCATTAACGATATTCTAATTTACTCAAAAAGGTTGGAGGAATATAAGAATCACTTGTAAATAGTGCTACAAACTTTACGGGATGACTAGTTATACGCTAAGTACAACAAATGTGACTTCTACAAGGACCAAATCTAGTATTTAGGACATATAATTTCATTTGAGGGATTATCAATGGATCCTGAGAAGATCAAAACCATCATGGAATGGGCCATTCCTAAGGATATGGCACATATCTAGTCCTTTATGTGTTTGGCACGATACTATAGATGTTTCATCAAAGTATTCTCCAGGATAACCTATCCTATAACCTCCTTGTAGAAGGAGGGAATTTTTTTTTATGTGGACAACAAATTATTAGCATAGTTTTGATCAATCAAAGAATTTGCTGACCTCATCCCTCGTGTTAAAAATTGTGGATCCTACAAATATTTTGTAGTGTGTACTAATCCCTAGAAGGAATGAGTAGGTTGAGTTTTAATCTAAGAAGGAAGGGTGATATTATATTAGTCTCAGAAATTCAAAGATCATGAAAAAATCTATTCTTCTTATGATCTAGAATGTTCAAAATTAGTGCATTCCTTAAATATGTGGTGACACTATTTTCTAGGCAAGAAGTTTACTCTGATGACCGACCACACTAACCTAACTAGTTTTTTAAACAGCCCAACCTGAATGCACATCAAGCTAGATGGATCACTTTCTTGTGTGAATTCAATTTCGATATAAAGCACCTAAAAGGGAAAGAAAATATAGTAATTAATGCTTTAATTAGGAGGATATGTTGTGTGTATGAAATTTCCTATAGTCAATCTGAATTTAGTTTTTCCAAACCGATTAAGGAGGCTACCTTGAAGGATCCCGAATACATTGTTTTATGGCAAAAACCAAAGTTTGTAGATAGTTTTTATAATCAGACTGAGTATGGAATAAATGAAGATGATTTATTAACTTTTATAGGAAGGGTATACATCCCTAATTAGTTGGTTGTTAAATAAATAATTCAAGACAAATTTCGTATAAGTTCATATGCAACTCACCCTGGGTATCAAAAATTGTTCACTATGATAAAGAAAAAAATCTTTTGTCCTGGAATGAGAAGAGACATTGTAGATTATCTAGCAAGGTGTTTGGAATGCTAGCAAGTTAAAGTTGAGCACCAATACCAAACATGATTGTTACTTCATTTACCAATTCTAGAATGGAAATGGGAAACTGTTACATTAGATTTGATAACAGGATTACCCAGATCTAAATGACATAATGACTCCATTATGGTGATGGTGGATAAACTAAGTAAAAATGCCCATCTTATTCTAGTAAAATCCATGTATAGGACTTCACAAATTGTTGATATTTTTATGAGAGAAATATTTCTATTGCATGGTATACCTAGAGTGGTAATCTCGAATAGAGATGTAAATTGCACCTCAGCATTTTGGATGATCATTTTACAAGATTGGGAACCAAAGTGTAGTTTAGCACTTCCTACCATCCTCAGATGGATGGAAAAATTGAGAGAGTAAACTAGGAATTGGAGGTTATGTTAATAATGTATGTCACGCAACAACCAACCAAATCGGAGGAATACCTTCACCTAGTCGAATTCGCATACAACAACAGTTATCAAGGATCATTGAAAATGGGTCTCCTCAAAGCCTTATATGGAAGGAAGTGTATAAATCCTATTAATTGGAGCATCCCAGAAGATAAACTAATTTTAGGTCGTGACATGTTAGCAGAAATGGAGCAAGTAATAAAGAAAGTACGTCAAAATCTAAAAGTTTCCCAAGATAGATAGAAAGCTTATGCCAATAACAAAAGAACCTATCAGAAGTTTAGACTGGGGGATAATATGTATGTGTGAGTTAAGCCTTTGAAAATCACCTTAAGATGGGATGGCTCTACAAAATTGGCACCCCAATATTGTGGTCTCTTCCAAATATTAGAAACAAGTCAGCCCGTAGCGTACCAACTTTCCCTACCTAGTCACATTTGATTTCAATGTCTTTCATGTTTCTTTATTAAAGAAGTATGTGTATGATGCTAAACATGTTATTAAATAGGAGGAGGTGCAGGTAAAGTTACAAATAAAATCGTTATTTAATTAATTATTGTATATATATGTATACATATGAAGATATTCATAGACATTTATCATACCATGTAAAAACAATAACTGATTGTCAATGTTGGTGCAGGTCAAACCAAATGAGGAATTTCTGGTGGAGCCTTTTGTGTATTCTCAATAAGAGAGAAATAAGAGATGGGTTATCACCCAAGTTAAGGTACAATGGATGAATTTTAGTCTGGAAGAAGCCACCTAGGAAGATGCCACTCTGATGAGAGAAGCATATCTAGATTTATTCCCAGAGCGAGAATGAACATCAGTGATAATGTTTAGCTCTAGGGGGGAAGATGTAACACCCCCAGAGTACTATAAATATTTTTTACTATGCAAACTAGGTAGGTAATGATTTAGGTTAAAACTTGGTGAAAGTAAGAAGTTGTTAGGTATACAACTTTTATTTTTATTCTTATTTCTTTAAAAACAACTTAATATTTACAACTCTTACAAATTTCTATCAAGAGAGAAAAAATGAGATTGTCAGATCCCAGACAGTTAGAGATATACAATGACATTCCTCACCCTAGAGATACAACTCAGAAAGGGAAAGGAGGAGGCAAGATGCTGCAGGGGGTAATCTAGATTTAGGTTATGAACCAATGGATACTTCAACTAATTAGTTAGTTCTAGCTAGACAGGAGGTCCTGATGCAAAGAATTAAATATGATAAAGGCCATTGTTTGTCTACTGATCTGGAGACTAAAGCTTGTGGGAAGAAAGATATGTAATTGTCATTCACACGATTTGACTAGCCAAGTGAAGAAATAAGTATTTAAATCTCTGTGTTTTTGAATTATTATTCATTATTAAGTGTAAAATCTCAGTGAACTATTAGATGTAAGAGCATTGTTTTCTAGATTTTTTAGACAACATTATGAGTTAACTAGGTAAGGAAACATTTTCTGACTCTCTGAATGTTTACACATTCGAAGTGTGGGCCTATGATGTTATAAAGAAAATTACTTGGTGAAATTTATAGAACAGGGGTCTTATTGAAACCCAAACAAGCTTTATAGTTTGAAAGTAGACTATGTAAGTACATCTTAGCAAGAGTAACCCTAGGTTGTTGTGGGAAATATAAATTAATGATAAAGAATGCAAAGAAGATTATGTTGAGATTAAAAAGAATAGTCAGTTAGGGTAAGTCCCAAAACCTGTAGGGTTGTGGTTGTGGTAATCTCAAGAACAAAACTTGTATTTGGATTGCAGACCATGATGGGGTTTGATGATCATATGAGTAGACAAAAGGAGTGCTCCAACAACCTAATAGCTAAACCCTTAAAAAATTTATAGCATCTAATATCCACTACAGAGACTAGAACATGGATAAGGGATATGTTTCGAAACCTTGAGTGTAGTAGTGAAAAGAAATACATTAATCGTTACAAATCAGTTGGGGAACAACACTTTAATCCCCGGACAACCCTAATCAAGCCAGCCACGACCATTTAGGTTCTTAATAATTTTGAATAAGTAACAATTCATGTCTGAGGGTTTCACTCAGTAGCCTAAATTTTAAACAATAGAACCTTCAATACAAAATGGAACAATACTAATACAAAATGAAACAATACTGGAAGATATAAAATAGTGCTACTTTGAACCGATAATAGAGCTACTTTGAACCGATAATAGAATTTTTATAGCCCATGAAAAAAACCAAAATTCAAATAAACCAACACAGCTAATATATAATGTCTTCCTTTAATTAATATTAATCATTACATAGCATTACACATAGTTAACCCACACGCTCAGGTTCTAAGAACAGTATAAACTTAAAGACAACATACGCTAACATGGGTTTCCACTAAAAAACAAGAAAACGTATAGGCTTTGCCTCGGCGAATAGACTATGGTACTCATCTGACCGAGTTGCATGTGAGCAAGGATCTGCAATATACTCTAGGACTCCGAAGAAGGTGTCGACGGATTCTTGGTGTAAACTCCTAGTTGGAAAATAGCTACGGCTAGGGTAAAACTAAGGTGTCGCTTATCCATAAGGACTTGAAGCTAAATTCTCACTAGTGGAAATAAAAAGGACCCATAAGTTGCTTGTAGATAAGGGAATGCATGCTTACCAAGTGAAGATGACGGTGCAAGAATTTACCTATAGCAGAGTCACAAAAAACGTAAATTTCCAAATGAAAAACCCTGGCAGTAGAACTTAATGAAGATAAGTAGTTCAATGCACCAAATATTCCAACAGGAAACAATCACACGTCTAGAAGTATTAATACGTTCCTAGAACTATGATGAAAATAAGGCAGATGTCCTTTATGGAAAAAAAAACCTCAACTCATGTTCTTGCAATCATGGGAAAGAAGCGAAACTTGAGTAAGTCAACATGGGAGGGAAATGGAAAAAGAATATTAAAATCTTATCCAGGTGCAAAACATAGAGTTACCCACAAAAAGAAATGTCATAGGAATTTTCTTTCCAAAGCACTGAACCAATCGAGAACCTTCACAGGAATCTTCGGTGAACAATGATGAGTCGAGTAGGGAGAAAAGTTGGATGGCTACCATCAAATGTGTGAGGAAGCGAGGTGTCATTGGATGCAAACTCTAAACACATCTACAGTGATAATCCAGCAAGAAACCAATCGAAATTCTAGAGTTCTAGGTGGATAGGTGGAAACCCCTCATCGCGCATAGATGGAAGACTTAATCTTCGTTCGAAGTTGGACGTGGAATTGTATTATCCAAATTATGGATCAACATGTTGTCACCAAACCCGAAGTGGAGTTTTCAAGATTTTGATTAATGTATCTATAAATGATGATAATTATAAACCCAATTAAGAAAACCGTATGACTATGAGATCCCTATACAGTAAGCATTTTCTTTGTATTAAAAAAAATATTTTATTCTTAGTCTAGCACTGTTTGAAAACTAAAGTATTTAGTTTGATTACTGTCATGAACATCAGTGTCAAAGAAATATTTTTTTACATAGATTCTTATAAAATATCATGGTAATTAGAGTTATTTTATTTAGTAGATGTCCTTTACCCATGAATAGGTGTTACATAAATCCTTAGAATTAATAGTATAAACCTAAAGGATTCCTAATATTATAAACTTAAGCAATTATAAATACTGTAAACTTAATGGCTCAATATTATAATTTAAAGGAATTAATAAATACATGGAATTAATATTATAAACCCAGAAGATTAATAAACCAAATATATTATTCATATCCTAAACCTAAGGTATTTTTAATATTGTAAACACAAAGGATTATTATTATAAACCCAAGGGATTAATATTATAAACCCAATGGATTAATAAACCCAAGGAATTATTAATATTATAAATCCAAGGTATTAATATTATTAACCCAATGGACTATTAATATTAATAAAGCTAATGGATTAATATTATAAACCTAATGGATTAATGTTATAAACCCAATGGATTAATAAACACAAGTGATTACTAAAATCAAGGGATTTTAAATATTGTAAACCCAAAGGATTAATATTATAAAGCCAAGGAATTAATAAACCCAAGGGGTTGATATTATAAACCCAAGGGATTAATAGACATAAGTGATTAATATACCCAAATGATTCTCAATATTATAAATCCAAGTGATTATTAACACCAATGGATTATTAATATTATAAAGTGAATGGATTGTAAACCCTTACAATAATATTGTAAACCGTATAATTATAAACCTTAACATTATAAACTCTAATATTAATATTATAAACCCAAGGGAGTATAAACATTGCGACAATGGTTGTCATATTGGTTAATATTTTAAACCCTAGGATTAATATTATAAACCCTAATATTATAAATAATAAACCATATAAACACCAAAAAATTATAAACCTAAATATTAAACCTCGGTTTTTTGATGTAACAATGTGATGTTGAAAAAGAAATATAATGTGACAATGCAACAATGATTGCCAAATTGTTTATTGTATTGAGACAATGTTTGTCACAGTGCAACAATGAACAAAGTTTTGTACCTAATATTAATATTATAAACCCTAAGACTATAAACTGAAATATATAACTATACATATTATGAATTAATATTATAAACTCAAGGGATTAGAAACCTAAGGGAATATTATTAAACCCAATGACTAATATTGAAAACCTAATATTAAAAATCATAACACTAAACCCCAATTTTGTAACATCACAGTGCAAGGCTTAATAAATTGCAATGCATTATCATATTGTGACAATGATTGTTATATTGATTGCCTTATTAAGAAATTGTTTGTCACAATGTGAAGATGGATAGATCTTTGTCTCATTTTGATGTGTTAAACCCTAACATTATAAAACGTAATATAGAAAAGTTTAATAGTAATATTATAAACCCTAATATCAAACCTCACTATTAAAAATTATAAATCCAATATTAAACCCTAATATTATAAACCAAAGGGACTAAAATTATAAACCCTTCACAATAATATTATAAACCCAACGGATTCTTAATATTATAAACCCAAGTGATAATTATTAAAAGTCAAAGAGATTAATAAACTCTATGGATTAATATTATAAATCTAGTGAATCAATAAACCAAAGGAATTATTCATATTATAAACCTAAAGAATTATTTTATTATAGATCCAAGAGACTAATATTATAAATGCGAGGAATTACTTATACAAACTCCTATAAAATATTAATATAATTACCAAATAAAGATATTAAAAATTTAATGAATGTCAAGAATCTGTTAATTAATAACCACGCTTCTCATTCACCATAGCTCCATGGTAATATCTATTCGATGTCATAGAAATATTAATTTTAACTAGATTGTTGTCTTGTCACTCCATTTTCAGGTTGCAGTTAGCATTAGGCAATAATTAGATGTTTAAATAGGTTCTTGATTCTTCCATATCGATGACCACTATAAAATTTCTAAATTAGTATATATTTCGGATTCCTAAAGCTCAATGGATCTTTGGAAAATGAAACTAGTCTCACATAGCGCGCTTCTAAACTAGAACTTGGAGGTGAGAACATATTGTAGTCGAGAGGAGATAAATTTCCCAAATTCATTTAATTCTTGAGATTAAAGGAGGAACCATTGAGTATGATCGAAGGAGTTGATCTTCAATTCATTCTCAACCAATTGAGGTATAAATTCATCATTATAATCCATGGAAAAACTCTCAGCAAGGTTTGTTAAGATGCACATGTGGCTAGTCACACCTTCATTGTACACGTTCTTACCTTCACCATTTTGTTACTTTATCTCCCAAGATCTGACATGTGATATCGCTCTATAAATATAAGAGATACATGAATGCCCAAAAGAGATCGGTTCTTTTGAGAGTAGAAGAGATGCTATTATTTCAATAATGGGAGTAAATATGAAAATTTTAACTTGTGCATATCTCATGTCGAGATTAAGTTGGATTTCCTTTTTTAACGGAAAAATCTAGTTGTTTGCCCCATAATAATATATATATATATATATATAAAAAATATGTAGACTCGTTAGAGAAATATGTAGTAAAAAGTTAGAAAAGTCTTGGTGTTCTCTTAAGGAAGAACAAATGGTCATATGCTTTAAAATGTTAAAGAAGCCTTGTCATTTTCTTAAGAAAGAGAATATGTTCATATTCATTAAAAGTTAAATAATTCTTGTTATTTTCTTAAGGAAGAACATGTGTACCTGTGCATTATAAAGGTAAGGAGGTCTTCTTCTTTCCTTAAGAAAGGACACGTGTTCAAATGTAGTAAAAAGTTAAAGGATTCATTTTAGCTTCTTACAAAACAACATAGATTCACATGCACCAACATTAGTTTTCTTTTGGAAAAATATGTATTTTGATGCATGAGATTAATATATATTAAGCTAAATTTTCTTCAGAAAAGAAGTATATGTTTGCATGAAAAAATAACTGCCATGCATATAGAAGTTTGTTTCCTTGAAAATATTGCATGGATTATTAAAAAAACAAAGAGCATTTAATGAGACTAATCTTTGAAAAGATTTAAAAGTTTATAAGTCCAAGAAAATATAATATAGGATTGTTTTGTCATATTCTTGGGAAATATTAAATATGCATCTTGTGTGTATAAAATGATGAAAAAAAGGGTTATTTTGTTGAAAGATTGCATAGGCTTTTTTTCATGAATTGATGAAAAACAAATATTAGAAATATGCATATGAATCGTGTTCATGCAAGAACAAGAACACTTTCTTGTTTATTGAAAATATTATGGGCATTGAAGTAAGGGCGATTGTGTTAGAGAAAAAACACATGTCACATGCACAAAAGAGGAAGTTATTTTCATATAGGAAATATGTTTTTTCATGCAGATAAAGAAATTTATTATGTTAATTTTCTTGAAAATATTGTCTTGCTAGATGAATTGTGTCAACTTCTTTATATAGGTGCATAAAAGGTTAAGCTAACCTTATTATTGTTTCCTGGTTTTTATGCATTACGGATGGTTATCTATCATAATTTCTTGGAAGGGAATCATGAGAAGCTTACATGTAGAAATATAGAGAATGCAGGTTATGTTCATGAAACAATTGTATGAGAATCAATTGCATGGAAATACAAGTAACCAAGTTTCCTGTGAAAACTTTATGTGATTCTTATAATAGTTTCTTGAATAAAGAAATTTTTTTCATGCACCATTGGATTATATTTTTGTGAGAAGAGAATAGTATTATATCCATGGAGGGAATAACAACTATTATGGAAAGCTTATATATTTCTTGAAAAACTATAGCGACTACGCATGGTAACTATTGTATTAGTTTTCTTGGAAGAATAATTTGCAATTCAACACTTTTTAGATCTAAAAGAAATAAAAGTGTCAAATATGTTGGAATGGTTGCATAAAAATATAATTAAAGAAAAATTGTATAGTAAAAGAATATTGTGTGATTTTATTTCTTTAAAGCAAATAGGTTCTTTGCATGCATAAAAAGGCGAAAGAAAAAACATTGAGTTAACTTCTTTAAAAAAATATGTTCTTTGCATGCAAAAAAAGTATAGATACTTCCTGTTGGAATCCCTTAAAAGAAATATGCATGAACAACAATGAATTATGTTTTAGAGGAATATGTATTTAAATATACATAAAAGGGATAGTTATTATGCATATGATTTCTTTTGGAAAAGAATATTTGTAGAGGTGTATAAGACAATGGTCATGATGTCAGTTATCTTGAAAAGATTACGTGTTTATGTACATAAAAGGGTAGCTAATGTGTTAGTGTTCTTGGAAAATAATACGTTGTTTTGTTCTCAGTTAATTATGTTACACTTACATGAAAAGGATAATCCATTATGATAGAATTCTTTGGAAGAAAGATAACTATATTTGCATACAAAGGAGAATATAATTGTTGTGTTAAACTTTTGAAGAGAAATATTTTTTTTTTCTATGCAAAGACTAAGCTATATTATATTAAAAAAGAGAAAATATGTACAAGAGGGCGAAACCTCTGAGAGTGCCATTGAATCCTGCAACTCTCTATCAAGCTAGCATCAAAATTATCAGTTCCACTGAGGCATATGCCCCTTACAAAGGATGAGTTACAAAGTGGAGAATTCATATTCAAAATGAGTCATTACAAAAACAGAATTGCCTGAATGCTGAATACTGGAAAGTTGTTTGCTAAAGGGGCTTCTGCTACCAGGGCTCCGCGTCCAGAACCAAGCCTGCAGGCACCGAAACCCACCTAAACCGCGACCAACCGAACACACACCATCAACCGAACACACACCATCAACCGTAACCACGACCAACCGAACACACACCATCAACCGTAACCGCGACCAAACGAGCCAGTGATTGGACATTTCCAAAAACGCAACCACCAAAACCGAACAGGCATTCCAGAAAATGACGAGCATACCTCCAAAAAAGAGCAGGAGAAGACTGCTTACTTGACATTATCCGGGCTTTGCACTTTGAACTCGTCCAGAGGCTCCCAAGAAATCTCCATACCCTCTGGAACATCTTCCAATTTCATGCCTGGCGGCAGTTTTGGGTACAGAGTGTTGGCATAGTAGAAGTCCGGCATCTTGGGTGCGCCTTTCCACTGTGGCGAGGTTGGGTTGGATTCTGCCCGTTCCTTAGGAGTTATTGCCTGTTCTTGAACCAATTCAGGCCCTTTCAAATCCAACATGCTTCCAAGTTCCGCCAGAACCTCAGCTTGTTCCTCTGTGGGTGCTGGAGAGCTCTCATCTACCAATTTACTTTGCGAAGATGGGGAGTATGAACTATCCTTCCTCCCCCAGCTTGGCGAGGAATTATTGGAGTTCCCGGGCGATTGTTCCTCCGAAGTTCCTTCCTTCGCATCTTCCTCCTCAAATATGACTGTAATTAAAGCCGAAATGACAGGCTTGTTAGTTCTACGGCGGTAATGAAACCTGGCCGATTGAACCGTGTTACTTATGGAATGCCCTGAATCCCTTGTTTTGTTCGAGGACAGAGAAGCACAGGTTAGAGGAGAGACTCTCCGGGGACTGCGACTTCCTTGCCCTCCAGCACCGCTTCTTTGGCCATGATGGCGCCCCCGTCGTGGAGTGGCTCTGTACCGAGGAGCCATAATGATTGTCTTGAGAGCAGCTGGTAAATTAGCGGACGAAGGATGCCCAAATACTAAATTCAACCCTGCTGGCCTCTGGAACACGCACCGGGCCAGAAGCCCAATGTCACCGCCGTGAAGAGGCACACCTTAATGCGTCCCCTTGCCAAATCTTTTACCCAGTTGCAGAGGGGCTGAGAACAGAGGCAACTGACTGGGGGCGGGCCTAAACAGTAACCTTTCCCTCTCACCAAGCAGCTTAAACTGAACCGAGTCGAATGTCTGCATTTCATCCTCCGCCATCCTGATATTCCTCTTGCTCATTTCTTGAACCAGACGCTGCATTGAAGGGCCTTGAATGCTCTTCACTCCTGGCGGCCAACAATGAATGTGACTCATGGTAAATACTACTCCCGGGATTGAAACAGCTGCCCGCCGTCCTCTCCGCGTCGCAGTCTGTTATCCCTATTAATGGCTCGATGGAAACCCGCATCTGGGTGATCTTCATCTCTGATTTGCATATCATTGGTAATGATATTCTTGAAGGTGTTTATTTCGAAGTCTGAAGCTTTTCCTTGCAGCGATCCTTCGAAGAATTCCTCTCCCCTGTCCACTCCTAAATTGGCTAAAAAATCAGCTAGTTTGTTCCCTTCTCTCCTAATATGTTTGAAGGAGATCGCGTTATGATTCCGGAGCCATTTTTGGAGTGTCTCGAGCCTGGTGGCTAGTCTCCAACTACTACTCACCTTCTGTACTTCCTTTCCCTGTTGGATCTTTGAGATCATATTTATTATGATTTGTGAATCTCCTTCCACTATGAGAGGAGTTAGTCTCTGAACGTGTGCAATTTTGAGTCCTCTCCAGAGGCCTTCCAGTTCTGCTGCGTTGTTGGTGTTCCAGCCTATTGAGCCATAATAAATCGTGAGTGGTTGGCCTTGAGAATTTCTTATAGCACCTCCATAGCTTGTGTTTCCCGGATTTCCTTTCGATGCTCCATCAAAGTTGAGCAGAAAAGTATTTGGAGGTGGAGGAGCCCAACTGGATGGGGAGACTTGATGAATAGCCGAGTTAACTTGAGTGGCATGAGGAGATTGAATGTTGATTTGCTAGTTGTTCCAAATGTCCTGTTCCTGTGGGGTGGAGGGAAAATCCTCTGGAGTCCAGTGTTTAGTCGATAGAGTTTCTTGGATGTTGTTGTGAATGATTTTCCAGACTTGCTCCATCGGCAATGCTTGATTTTTGAATATCCTCCGATTCCGCTCTTTCCATATATTCCACGTCACAATCTCGGGGGCAATTTGCCACAGTGTGTTGAGAATCTCACTTTGGTATGGCTTTTGGGGCCAATTGCGAAGCGTGTTGATGATGTCTCCCTGCACTCTTCCGTCTTTGCGACTTCGAAACGAGACTTTTTCCCAAAGGCGCCTACCCAAAGGACAGAGTAACATCAGGTGTGCTTCTGATTCCTCATCCATTTTACAGTTAAGGCATATTGAGGGGCCTTCAAATTTCCTTTTTCTAAGATTGTCCCAAGAGAGAATCCTATTATGAGCAAGGAGCCATAGGAAAGTCGAGATTTTCGGCCATATTGGCGGATTCCATATTTTCTCCCACACTTTGTCCTTGGTAAGTCTATCTTTTAGAATGATTTTGTAAGCCTCCTTGGCTGTGAAGATGCCCTTCTCTTCGTATCCCCACCTTAGTTTGTCCTTTCCTGCTTCCTTGAGAATCTTCCTTTCCTTTAGTTCCCCTGAGAGTGAGAGCTGAATGGCCTCTGTACTGTCTAGTAAGATTTGGCTTATTGCTTTCCATTCTTTGTGCTCTGAGGTCATGTTGGGATTCCAGAATTTGTTGACCTTGTCCATTTGATTTATTTCTTGATCTTGGAGTCCTTGGAGAAGAGTTTTTATATTAGGGAGTTGCTACCAGGAATCTGTCCAGAATCTTACTATGCTACCTTCCTTTACCTCCCAAAAGCTGTGGTTTTGAATTAGTTCTCTATGCCTGATTGTTGAATTCCACATTGCTGATCCCTTACTCATTTTAGTCATTCTTATGATTTCCTCCAGAGGCAAGTTGCTGGCATATTTAGCGGTCCATAATCGTGCCCATGGAGTGTCTGGGTAGCTTAACCACTTCCACCATATTTTTGCTCCCATGACTGAGTTTTTGTGTTCCGAATCCCTTATTCCTATACCCCCTGCTATTTTTGGAGTGCAAGCTTTCTCCCATTTCACCAGTGCCCATTTTCTGTTAGGTCCAGAACTGCCCCATAGGAAGTTACGCTGTAGTTGTTTGATTTCCTTCAACACCCATTTCGGCGCTGCCATTAGGGAAAATAGATAAAGCGGCATGGATTGAAGCACCGCTTTGATGAGCACAATCCTGCTTGCCATGTTCAAGGCTCTGTGCGTCCATTGGAATAATTTGGCCTCCAATTTTTCTAGCAGGTTGGTCTATGAAGAGTGCTTTAGGGCCGATGAAATTAGAGGTGTGCCCAGGTATTTGGAAGGCAAGGATGCAACAGAGAAGCCAATGATGCAAGCTATAGCTCGTTGAGTGATTGGAGGGTTGTTGAAAAAGAATATTTGGGACTTCACTTTGTTTATGAGGGCACCAGAGGCTTTGGAGAAAGTGTCAAGAATGGAGTTTAAGGAACGAGCTTCTTGAACTGAGGAGTGCCCAAATAACATGTTGTCATCAACAAATTGCTGGTGGGAAGTTGTGGGGGCTTGATGGATCGAGATACCTTTGAGGTTTCCGGCTGAAATTGCGGCTTTTATACTGCGGCCTAATCCCTCCGCCATGATTACAAACAAAAAGGGGGATAAAGGATCCCCTTGGCGAATACCTCTGGTTGGGTGAAAGGTGGAAGACAGAGTGCCATTTATGAGGATAGAGAAAAAAGTGGAAGAAATGAGACTGCTTATCCATCGTATCCATGCCGCATCAAAACCAAAAGCTTTCAAGATCTTTTGCATGTATTCCCAGCAAATGCTATCAAAGGCTTTAGATAGATCGATTTTAAGTAACATACCTGGTTTTTTCGTCTGCTTGAGGGAATGAATTATTTCATGAGTGAGTATGATCCCGTCTGTGATTTGTCGCCCCTCCACATATCTGGATTGTTCTGGCGAGATGATTAACAGTAGCAATGGTTTCAACCGAAGAGCCGCTACCTTAGATACAATCTTGTAAATGATGTTGCATAGGGCAATTGGTCTGAACTTTTCCGGAGAGTTTGAGTTTTCAGATTTCAGAATTAGAGCGATGAAAGTTGCATTTAATCCTGGATACATCCACCTCATGGATCGCGACTCTTCAACCATTTGCCAAACTTCCCATTTAATCAGCTCCCAGAAGTGTTGAAAGAAATTTGAAGTGAAGCCATCTGGGCCAGGAGCTTTGCCTGCCTTTAATAGATTTACTGTGATCTCGACCTCCTGTAGACTGATGGGCTTAAGAAGCAGAGTATTGTGGTCCTCTGTTATCAAGCGGGGGATATTGCATAAGATTCTGTCGATCTCCTCTCTTCTATTGATGTTAGGCTCCTAAGACATTGCCCTGAAATACTGTAAAAATTCTTGTTCTATGCCTGTCTGAGTTTCAATTTTTTCTCCCTGTGCATTATTGATTTGTGAAATTTGATTACTCATTCGCCTTTGCACTGTAGTTTTATGGAAGAACTTAGTGTTCTTCTCTCCTTCCTTCAGCCAGCGGATGCGGGATTTCTGCCGCCATAGTATTTCCTCCTGCAAATCACGTTCTAATAGTTTGTGTTCCGCTTTCTGTTCTTTGTGCATTAGCTCCTCTGATCGCCCCTCCAAGATTATTTTTTGCTGGATCTATTTTATCTCTTGAATAAGGATCTCCTTCTCTCTGAGGATGTTACCAAAAGTGTTCTTGTTCCATCGTTTTATCTCTTCTTTGAGTATTTTTAGTTTCTTTTGGAATTGTGCCATTTTTGTAGGCGTCGTCAGGTTGCATTTTTGCCAGGTTTCCTGGATAAAATCTTTAAATTCTGGGTGAGACAGCCAGAATGCTTCAAATCGAAAGGGCCTTTTTATGTTTGTCCCAGGCCTATTCCAATGCAATGCAATTGGCCAGTGATCTGATCCGGAGAAAGGAACAATGTGGGCTAAGAATTCTCCTCCTGTGTGCACGGCATTATCTGATATGAGAAATGAGAGGCAATTTGCATTGGATTCACTCTCTTGTTGGTCCAAGTATACAGGCCATTGGAAGTAGGTATATCAAACAACCAGTTGTTGTTGATGAAATCTTTGAGAAGTGAACCATCTCTGTTAATACGGCATCTCCCTCCTTGCTTCTCCTCTAGAGATGCTATCATGTTAAAGTCCCCTCCGGCCACCCAGAGCGGATAGGATCTATCAAGATTGAGATGTGAGAGTGTTTCTAAAATTTCCGCCTTCTGCTGAGATTCTTGCGGAAAATAGACGTTTGTAATATGTCCATATATATTCGTGCCCAGAAGATGAGAGATAGCATGAATAAAATGTTTGTTTGCATGTATGTTTAGTAATTTGATTTTACCTGCATCCCATAGGATTGCCAATCTTCCTAATGCTCCTTGTGCCTCTACCGCTGTGACTTGCCCTCCTGGCCAAGCCTTTGCTGCAGTTTTTTCCAGGAATGTCAAGTTGCATTTTGTTTCCTGTAAGAATAGGATGGTTGGTTTTTCATCCATGATCAAATTTTTTAGAAGTTTCCCTTTTCGGGGGCCATTAAGCCCTCTAATGTTCCAAGATGTTAGCTTCATTGGGACAGTTTGGGGTTGGATTTGTAATACTTGGTTAGTTTGGCATATCTACCAGACTCAACCAAGACTTCACCAATCCTGGTGGTTCTTTCTAAAGTCGATTTTCGGCCTCTTTTTTTGCTATCTTTTGAGTAAAATTTGTCGTCCCATTGACTTCCTTTTTGAACTCCTAAAGAGTATTTCTTCTGAGCTTTATTCAAGACTTCTACTAGGTTGTCTACCTGGGTATCAGTGATTTTATCGAATTTACCTGATTTGCAGGCTTGTTCAAGACCCAAGATATCCAGCTCCCCAATGTCTATATTCTCACTGTCTTCCTCCATTATTTGCGGCTCTTGAGTGCTTTCTTTGGCTTCCTTACCTTTTTCCCAGTGGGGACTGCTATTATCTATCTCCATTGCTGGCTTGTTCCAGGTTTCCAAGGTCATTGTATTCTTTTCGCCTTCGGGCTTATCTTTCTGTGCTGCTGACTTTGAAGAGGGCTTTGTGGTTTTTTCCACTGTAACCCCTTCCTGGTCCTCTGTATTTGCTAAGGCTTCGAAACTGTTGCTGGTGGAGGGCTTGGACCGCTCTTCTGGCGTCATCTTAGGGGGATTTGTGACTTTTTTGTTGCCTCTTCTTCTATTTGGAACTTTAGTGAATCCATCCTGGGATTGTTGTGCTTGATTGTTTTGGGCTGGAGGCTTGATATTCAGGGGACAATCTCGGAAGAGCTGGCCTGTAACATGACATTTTCTGCAGCGGAAAGGCACATGTTCGTAATCTATGACCTGAATCCAGTCTTGATCCTCATGAAAGAGCGGCATTGTGTCCGACAGCGGTTGCTTCAGATCCATATAAACGCAGATTCTAGCATATGAGGCATAAGTAGTGTGTTGTACTGCCTTTGTTTCTTCTGCGACCTTAACAAAGTCTCCTAATGCCGAGCCAATAGATTTTAGTGAGTCCTCCTCCCAGTATTCCCAGGGTAATGAGTACAATCGGATCTAAACTGGTGCATAGCTGAGATCTTCCTTGTCTGGATTGAAGCGAGCAACCCATTCTCGAAGGAATAGCCCGGCTGAGTTGAAGAAGTAGGGTCCTCCTTCGAACACCCTGTTTCTATCTTCCAAACAGTTAAAGATGGCTGTGAAAAACCCCTTTGGCCCTAGAAGTAGGGTTATTTCTCCTTTTGGATGCCATATGACGTTGATCCAGTTTCTCAGTGCTTTTTCTGTCGGCCAGAGCCCAATAAATTTTCCTATGAGAGCATGGTCCCTCATGTATTGGATTCTTGCATTAATACGATGGCTAGGTAGTTCTACTTATGGCCTGTGAGCAACAACAGGCTTGCATGTAGAGGAACTTACCTTTGGAGTCTCGTGTTGTACTTGATCGCCGTTGATCTTCTGTTGTTTTTCAGCAGATGTTCCATCCGCTCCTTGATCTTCATTGGTCTTCACCTCGGGTCCTTGCTGGCTTTTATCGGTTGGCAGCCCATCTTCTTTCGCCCCAGAGGGGGAAGCCATTGCCACTGAGCGCCCAGTCCCTGAGCTGGACGCTCCTGTTGATTTTGTCAGGTCTGGTATGAGCAGGGCAAAGCCTGCCGTTGCAGGTTTTCTGCAGTAACCCTAGCAGTTTCGATTCGCCCGTGACCTTCTGCTCCCGTCGTGACTCAAAACTCCTACCATGTTATTAAAGGAGATAAAAAATATTAATATTTTGAAGAGAAATATTAATATCCATGCAAAAAAGTTTAGTTTTAATATTATACTTTGGAAAAGAAACATATAATTATGCACAATAAATATGTTAGTTTTCCTTTAGAAACGGACAAGCATTTGCATGCATAATAATAATATATGTGGTGTTGGAAATATTACATAGTTTCATGTAGAAATAAATAGCTAAGGGTATAGCTACTTTTGGAAAAGTTTATCTAATTACATGAATGAAGATCGAAGCTAAGATTATAGTATCCTTTAAAATAAAATGGACAGTTGTAGTGGTTTTACTTTGGAAATGAATGTGTGCTTGTGTGAGGAGGATAATAGGAATGTGGTATTTATTTATAGACATGAATTGATACTTATATTCCTATAATTAATGCATGAGAAGTGTTGTTAAAGGAATCATGTTGTGATATTTTGGTTATGTTTCATGTATGAACATGAATAGATGTTGAAGCATTTCTATTATAGATTTATTATTGTTTTGTTAACATTTGATCTAATAATGATATCAAAGGTCGCTGACAATAGTAGTAAATAGTTTTAGAAAGAACTATGATGTTTGTAAAAGATGGATTATTTTTAACATTATGGAAAATAATAGACTAATGGTATACATAGGTTGAAGCAAGGCCAACAGTAGGATAGTCCACTATTGGAAGAATGAAACCACAAAGTCATAGATGTTGAGGATTCATCGGTAAATTATATCATGATGATTGTAATAGCCTCTAGCTAGATATGTTATATTTAGATGATATTTATTTGTAAATATTCTATTAAAATGGTCGAGGGATGGACTCCCTGACGATTTGTTGAGTGATAGGTGAACACCCTCATGGATATTTAATAATAAAATTAAATGTCTGTCAATTTTCACCCTACGGGGTGTCCAAGGTATATGAATGTCTAATGATGTGGTTTCCTCTTGTGATACTTTTATGATATGGATTCCTTGCATGAGCTGATGTTTATAATATCAAGTATGTGATTAACTAATTTAGTTAACGAAATCATGAAAATGATGCAAGGCTACATCAAAACATTTATGTTAATATGCTACAACAGTGGTTATTAATGGTTATGTAACTTACTATTCCTGTACTAAGGTTACTCTATGTAATGATGAAGATTATATCTAATGGTTATTCATGCGAGGCTACCAGGAGATGTTACAAGTGATATTAGAACCACGTTGTAGCACTAACGCCTTTTGGGAATTTATAAGAAGAAAATAAATTGATGTATGATAATAGTGGGAATCATCTCATGTATGATTCTAACAATCTACATATAGAAATATGTAGTAGATTGCTGTTGACATGAGATGCATGATGCATGTTTATAACTGCATTGAAAAGTAGTAAGTAATAAATTATGCTACAAAATTGTGTTCATGACATTTGAATCTTGTCGAGGATAAAAGAAAATAAAACCTTTGTCACACCTATGAATAGTCCTGAACACTCACTACTAAAAGTGAGAGTTGACTACCAACCTTTGTAAATATGAAAATGTCAATGATACATTTAATGAACATGACTAAAGTTACAATGCACTACTTAATATGAGTGAATGCATCAATTTAAAATATGGCGAGTGTTCCTGAAGAAGGATAATATAATTTTTTAAAGGCATTCAAAGAACCCCTTTAGATGTTAAAATTGAATAATGAGTCAAGTAGTGAGACTTGACAACAATAGCTAGTTATTGATTGAGTCTTTGTCATGTTTGCATTAAGATGGTTGGTAGAATTGATTAGTTAATGTTGCCTAATTAACTATTAAGAGTTATATGGATCAATTTGTTTTGATTAAAGCATATTGCAACTTGTAAACAAGTGATTATGGTATTTACTTCCTATGGTGATTTGTTTGTAACAATACACTGTGGGAAATTGGAAATGTTTCGATTGTTACCTAAAGTATTATTAACATTTACATATTAATGAATATTTCTATATACCTTTATGCATGACAGTATTGTATGAATGAAACAAAAATGATTATGAAAGTGAGTAATTCTTTGAAATATGCATATTTATGACTAAAATTTCATGGAGGTGACAAGAAGATGGATCATGATACAATAATCTCATTAAAGTGATTAACTAGATGGTTCTATCAATTTAATGATAGTAGTAATCTGATGATGTTCATAACCTTTTTTGCTCAAAATTCATAATCGTTGGTATGCATTAATGCTTGTTGATTGAATGCATATGCATAAATGAAATGAAATGTTGCATGAGTTAGAAATTATGGGAATCTTGATGATTAAAGTATTGTTCCGTTAACTATTGTTATGGAAAAATAACTTTATGGAAACATCGTTTTAACATGTGGAGGATGTTTGTGCATAACAATATTTTGTAGAAGGTATGATTTTATTATAAAACAATTGTAGCTAATTTTTTTTATGTGATTAAGTAGGGTTAGATTACTAGCAACATAAGTACATGTGAAAAGTAAAACATTGCACTGTGATTTGCAACTGAAAATTAGAATATGTAATTTTATGATATAAAAAATATGGTAATGTGTTTCTAAAACGTGCATGATGGTTATTGTGAAATAATTATTATCTATATGAATTGTGATGTCAATAATGTTTTCTTGTCAATTTCATTTTACATATTGTGGGACCGATGCTAAGTTTCAAGCATGACTGCATGATGTACATAAATGTTCCTTTGTTTTTAAGAATAATAGGCAACTGGTTAGTTATGTAAATTATGGTGGGGAAAGGTACTAAAGATAATTTTACCTACCAAATAGTTATGGACAGTTGTGAAAGGCCATAAGGCCTAGGGTTGATATATATTACCTACGGAGAGGGGTTGATGGTGGTTTCCTGCCCTTATTTCCTCTCCCAAGAGATAGATGATCTAAGTAATGTAAAAGAGTTGGCCAATATGGTGAGAGTAGAAAAAGCCTAAGCCAACTCTATTGATTTTGGAGCATGTTGTAGGAGGCCCTAAATTCCTCATAGATGGGATGTTGTTTAAGGAATAGGAAAGACACTAGTAAGATGAATCTTGTATTGGACCCTGTGTGCTGATTGGAATTCTTGAGCTAGTTGGAAGGTAGACTTCAAGAATAGACCTCGTATGGTCTATGTCATAGAACTATCTGGATGTGAAAATGGGTTGATCAAGTTATGGAAACCAACTTCATTATTTTTCCACTGTGGTTCTCATAGAAGAACAAGCTAACTAGTCAAATAAATGATGTGTTAAAGGTGAATCTTCAATCTGTTTGTGAAAAAAATATTTGTACATCTTGAGAAGAGAGGAGCCTTTTACTCGGAAATGAATTATTGAAAGTGTAAGTTCCTTTATTGTATTACCAATATTTTAAATGTCTTAATAGACGTGAAGATAGTATGTACATGGTGCAATTATTAATCATTTCAGTTTGATGAATAGATATCTAGGTGCTTTCTAAGTACTTGTAGAACTACTGTGTGGATGTGTTTAGCTGGATCTAAGATAGTGTGCACATGGTACAACAATTTATAATTTTGATGATTAGAGGGCTGCTTCTCTCTCAATACTTGTTGAAGTATTGTGGTTAAAATATCACTTGACATTGCATGAATGATTGATATCTAAGAGTATTTCATTTGATTGAAAATATTGTGACTAATGGAACTATGTTGAATTCATTGATCATATATTATAGGGTGCTTGTTGTGGAGGCTATGAAACAACCTGTAACTGAAATTATTACGTAAGAAAACCATGTTTTCGAAGAGTAATTGGTAAGTAATGTTAAGTTGGTATATGTATTTTGTATTTATTTTTTCAAAATTAAATAATATCTAAGTGATTGAAAGTAGAAATTGCATATGATTATTGATAAAATGTTGTGGTTTCTGCTTATTGGTATTTCTTCGAAATGAAATCATTCATTTTTAAGGGGAAGGATCCCCTTTTAGGTTGTTTATAATTATGTATGATGAGAAAATGATATTTCCTAGTGAAGGATGAACACCGAGGATGATGTTCCCTTTAAGAGGGGTAGTATGTAATATCCCTATCGTACAAGCTCCTATAAACTATTAATATTACTATTAATATAATTTTCAAGTGAAGATATAAAAAATTTAACTAGGGTTAAGAATCAGTTTATTAATAACCACACTTCTCATTCCCCATATATCTATGGTAATATGGATTCGATGTTCATAAAAATATTATTTTTAACTAGATGAATGCTTGGTCAATCAATTGTTAGGATGCGGTTAGCATTAAGAAACAGTTAGAAGTTTAAATGAATTCTTGATTCTTCCATGTTGTTGAGGACTGTAACTAAAGTATTGTATATTAAGGTTTCCAAAACTCAATGGAAATTTGGAAAATGAAACCAGTCTCACATAGATCTCTTCCAGAATAGAATTTGTAAAGAAACAATTGAATAGACGAAAGAAAAAATTGCAGTCTAGAGGAGATAACTCGACGAAACTCATTTAGTTATGGGATTGGAGGAATCATTGAGTATGATCGAAGGCATTGATCTCCGATGGATAGTCAACCTATAGAGGTAGAAATTCATCATTACAACCCACGTAAAAACTCTCAGCAAGGTTCGATAACATTCTCATGTGGATAGTCACACCCTCATCATATACCTTCATAACTTCATTGTAATGTTACTTAATCTCTCACACTCTTGCATGGGATAAGGCCTTATAAATATAATAGATACATGAATGCCCAACCTAGTGTGATTATTTGAAGAGTGGAAGAGCTGATAGTATTTTAATAATGGTAGTAAATATGAAAATTGTTATTTATGCATACCTCATGTAAAGATTAAGTTGGATTTCATTTTTGTAAAAAAAGAAATGGAAAAAAAAACATAATATGTAGACTCTTCACGCGATAGAGAAATATGTCGTAAAAAGTTAAAAAAGTCTTGTTTTTCTCTTAAGGAAGAACAATTGTTCATATGTAGTAAAATGTTAAAGAAGCCTTGTTATTTTCTTAAGAAAGAACATATGTTCATACACATTAAAAATTAAACAAGTCATGTTGTTTACTTAAGGAAGAACATATGTACCTACAAATTAACAAAGTTAAGAAGGCCTTGTTATTCTCTTAAGAAATAGCATGTGTTCAAATGTATGTAGTAAAAATTTAAAGGAGTCATTTTAGTTTCTTAAGAAGGAACGAGGATTCACATGCACAAAAATTAGTTTTTGTGATTAGCTTTGTTTTGGAAAAATATGTACTTGCATGCATGTGATTAATATATATTATGTTAAATTTCTCTTATAAAAAAATATATGTTCCCATGAAAAAATAGCTACCACGCATCTAAAAGTTTATTCTCTTGAAAATATTGCATAGATTAATGAAGATGATTTAGTGAGACTAATCTTTGAAAAGATTTAAAAGTTTATAAGCCTAGTATTGTCATATTCTTGGGAAATATTACATATTCATCCTATCTATATAAAATGATAAAAAAAAGGTTATTTTGTCAAAAGATTTCATAGGATTTTTGTGCAACCCTTAAAAAAAATAAAGATTTTTTTTTTAAAAAATGCATATGAATCTTGTTCATATAAGAACAGGAATGCATGCTTCTTTCTTCAAAAGTTTATGTGCATTGAGGGGTGATTTTCACATACACAATAGGGGAATTTATTTTGCTGTAGAAAATATGTTTTTGTGTGTAGATAAAGAAAGTTACTATGTTAATTTTGTTGAAAATGTTCTCCTGCTATGTGAATTATGTAAAATTATTTCTTTATGTGCATACATGGTTAAGTAAACTTGTTATTGTTGTCTATTTTTTATGCATCAAATATGGTTATCTATCATAACTTCTTGAAACGGGAGCATGAGAAACTTGCAGGTAGAAAGATAGAGAAACTAGTTTATGTTCATGAAAGGAATGTTTGAGAATCAATTGCATGGAAATAAAGGTAATCGGGTTTCCTTTGAAAATTTTATGTGATCCTTATAATAGTTTCCTTAATGAAGAATTTTTTTATGCATCCTTGTGTTATATTTTTATGAGAAGAGAAACGTTTATTTCGCACGCATTATTGTATTAGATTCCTGGAAACGAGAAATGTAGTTTGCATTCATGGAGGGAATAAAAATTGTTGTGGAAAGTTTATCTATTCACTTGAAAAACCGTAGAAATTGTGCAGGGTCGCTATTGAATTAGTTCTCTTAGAAGAAGAATTTAGAATTCAAATATTTTTACATCTAAAAGAAAAGAAAGTGTCAATTATCTTGGAAAAGGTGCATACAAAGATAAGTAAAGAAAAAATACATTGTAAAAGAATATTATTTGATTTGATTTCTTGAAAGGGAATAGGTCCTTTGCATGCATAAATAAAAAAACAAAAAAATAGCATTAATTTGAGTTCTTTAAAAACACTATTTTCTTTTCATGCATGAAAAGTATAGTTACTTCGTCTCGGAATTCCTGGAAAGAAACATGCACGAAAAACAATGACTTATTTTTTGAGGAATATGTATTTACATATACATAAAAGGGATAGTTATTATGCATGTTATTTCTTTCGGAAAATAATTTTTGTAGAGGTGAAGAAAACAGTAGCCGCGATGTTAGTTCTCTTGACAAGAGTAGGTGTTTGTGTACATAAAAATATAGCTAATGTGTTAGTGATTTTGGCAAGGAATGTGTTGTTTCTTCCTAAGTTATTTATGTTACTCTTGAATGAAAAGAATAAGACATTATGTTAGACTTATTGGAGAGAAACATAAATATATTTTCATGCAAAGGAGAATGTAATTGTTGTGTTATACTTTTGAAGAGAAACATAAATCTGCATGCAAAAAAATTGGTTGTTATATTAGACTTTAGAAAAGAAACATGTAATTCTACACAATAAATATGTTAATTTTCCTTTCGAAAGGAACATGCATAATAATAACATCTACAGTGTTGGAAATATTACATAGTTGCATACAAAAATAAATAGATAAGGGGATAGTCCGCATGGGGTAGTTCAAGTGGCAATGGCCGTGGAAATGAAGTCTCACCAAACGGGAAGTCTTGGGTTCAAATCTTGCGTTACCCTTCCCCCGTAATGGGGTGTGTAATGGACATGAAAATCAAAGAGTCCTACCAAAGCTTACAAAAAAAAAAAATAGCTAAGGGGATAACTACCTTTGAATAAGTTTATCTAATTACATGAATGAAGGTCGAAGCTAAGATTCTAGTATCATTTAAAAGAAAATGTACAATTGTGGTGGCTTTCCCTTGGAAAAGAATGTGTGCTTTGGTGAGGAGTATAATAGTACTTTGGTATTTATTTATAGATATTCCTTGATAGTTATAGGCTTATAATTAATGCATGTGCAGTGTTGTTAAAGGAAGAATGTCATTATATTTTGGTTACATTTCATGTATGCACATGAATAAATGTTGAAGAATTGCTCGTATAGATTTGTTATTTGTTTTATTAAGATTTGATCTAATCATAATATCAAAGGTTGCTGACAATATTAGTTGCAAAAAAGAATGCGATGTATGAAAATTATGGATTATGCTTAACATTATGAAAAACAATAGATTGATGGTCTATGCAAGTTGAAGAAATGCCAACTACAGGATACTCCATTGATGGAAGAACCATACTAGAAACACATAAATATTTAGGATTAGTTGATAAATGACATCATGATAATTATAATAGCCTTTAACTAGATATGTTGTATTTAAATGATATTTATTTATAAATATTTTATTACAATGGTAAAGGGATGGTCTCCCTTATGATCCATTGAGTGAAGGGAGAACACCCTCATGAAATTTTAATAGTAAAATAAAACGTTTGTGGGTTTTCACCCTACGGAGTTTCCTAGTTATATAAGTATACAATGATGTGGTTACTTGTTGTGCTACTTATATGATGTTCATTACTTACATGAGATAATGTTTATAATATCAAGTATGTGATTAACTAATCTAGTTAAAGGAATCATTAAAATGATGCATTGCTACATTAGAAATTTTATGTTAATATGCTACAACATTGTTTGTTAGTGGCTATGAAACTTACTATTCTTTTAATGCGGTTACTCTTGTAGTGATAAATATTCTATCTAATGGCTAATGATGAATTTGGAATATTAATTTTAATAGTTAACCATAAGTAAATTGTGTAAATTTTTTCTAATGTCATGAGAGGTTACCGGGGGATGTTACAAGTGGTATGTGAGCCACATTGCAACACTAGCACCTTTTGAGAATTGGTAAGAGGAAAACAAATAGAGGTATGATACTAGTTGGGATCATCTCAGGTATGATTCTAAAAATCTACATATCGAAATATGCAGTATACTACTTTTGACATGATATGCATGATGCATGTTTATAATTGCATTGAAGAGTAGTAAGTAATAAAGTTTGTTGTAAAATTGTGTTCATGACATTTCAATCTTGTTTAGGATAAAAGACAATAAAACCTATGTTTCACATATGAATAATCATGAACACTCACTAGTGAAAGTGAGAGTTGACTAAAAACCTTTGTGAATATGAAAATATCAATGATACATTTAATGAACATGAATAAAGTTACAATGCACTACTTATAATGAGTGAATTCATGAATGTAAAATATGGGGAATGTCCTTGAAGTAGGAAAAAAAAGAGTAAAGAAATTGAAAGAACCCCTTTTAGATGTTAAAATTAAACAATGAGTCAAGTAATGAGACTTGACGGTAATAGCTAGTTGTTGATTGATTCTCTGGCATGGTTTCAATAAGATGGTTTGTATCATTGACTAGTTATTTCTTCTTAATTAAATACTAAAAATTATATGCATGAATTGGTTTTGATTAAAGCTTATTGCAAGTCATAAATAAGTGATTATGGTAGTAACTTCCTATGTTTGTCCGTTGGTAACTTCAAATTAGAAGGTATAATGTTATGATACATAAAATATGGTAATGTTCTTCTAAAAATTCCATGATGGTTATTTTGAAATAAATATTACTTATATAACATGTGATGTTAGTTATGTTTTCCTATCAATTTCCCTTTACATATTGTGGGACTCATGCTAAGGGTCCAACATGAATGCATGATTTACATAAATGTTCCTTTTCTTTAATAATAATATGAAAATGATTAGCTATGTAAATTAGAATGGGAAAGGAGGAAAAAGATAATTTCACTTGCCATACAATTATGGATAGTTATGAAAGGCCATAACGCCTTAGGCTGATGGAGATTGCCTGCCTAGAAGGGTTGATGGTGATTTCCTCCCCTGATTTCCTCCCCCTAGAGATAGATGATCTTAGTAAGGGAAAAGTGTTGGCCAAGATGGTGAGAGTGGAAAAAGCCTCACGAAACTCTATTGATATTGGAGGTTATTAGAGGAGGCCCAAAATTTGTCATGGAGGGGATGTTGTACAAGGAATAGGCAGGATGCTGGCAAGGGGAATCCTGTATTGGACCCTACGTGGTCATTGGAATTCTTGAGTTGGTTAACCAATGGAATTCCATAGTAGACCTCGTATGGTATATGTTAAATAACTATATGGATGTAAAAATGGCTCAATCTGGTTGTGGAAACTAGTTTCCATTGGTTGGGAGGAGAATTCTTTTACCACTTTGTTTCTCATAGCATAACAAGTTAACTAATCAAATAAATGATGCGTTAAATGTGAATTTTCTGCGTGTTTGTACAAATTATTTTTTGTACATCTTAACAAGAAAGGAGCCAAGTGCTTGGAAATGAATTATTGGAAGTGTAATTTTGCTTTATTGTATTAACAATATTCTAAATGACTTAACAAGTGCTAGGATAGTATGCACACAATGAAGTTAATGATAATTTGGATGATTAGAGAACTATGTGCATTTCTCTTTGAGTACTTGTGGAATAATATGGTTAAAACATTACTTGAAATTGCATGAATAATTGATAGTTAAGAGTATTTCATTTGATTGAAAATATTATGACTAATGTGACTATGTTGAATTTGTTGATCATATATTACAGGGTGCTTGCTGAGGTTGTGAACCCCCCTACATTTTATCTTATTACATAAGAAAACCATGGTTTCCAAGAGTACTTAGTAAATAATGGTAACTTAATATAGTAATTTTGTATTTATTTCTAGAAAATTAAACAATTTCCAAGTGATCGAATGTAGAAATGGCATATGATTATTGATAAAATGTTATGTTTTTTTCTTATTGGTATTTCCGCGAAATGAAATCATTCATTTTTAAGGGGAAGGATCCGCAAGTAGGCTCGACTGTTAAGGAGAGGGCCGCCATCGCCGCCATCGATTTCTCGCTCGACCATAAGGATGCGCAAGCAGGCTCGACTATTAAGGAGAGGGCCGCCATCACCGCCATCGATTTATCGCTCGATCATAAGGGAGAGGGCCGCCATCAGCCGTAAGGCCGATTCTCCACCGAACACTCAATTACCCCCTTCTGAGTGGAAGAGGGACTCTGGCCTCTGATGACTACTTCGAGATCCAGCGAGACACTCGACCCACCTCTCTATCCTTAAGGCCGAACCAGATAGCAGCATTGACTTGACCCGCATCCACCGATCAAATCGCTTTTGCTCCTACCACCCGAAAGTAGGCACTTGACTATGAACAAATTCTAGATGATGCATTATTTACGCAATCCAATATCCAATTAATGATATCTTACGCAACCAACATGGTACCTTGCGCATTTTCCTAGTAGCTAAGGTGGTATGTACATTTCTCTTATATTACGATGCATCAAGAAGCTAGGACGTTGGTTCTTTCATGTACACATCTATGGGTTATTGTAACATTGCTCCTAGCGGCTCGCTCCGGGTCGAGAGGAACCAGTTCTTGATCACGATGCAGTACCAGAAAAAGTATATCCAGCCACCCGCCACTACTACTACCGCAGCCAGAAAGCCACCAACCTTACCTACCACCCGCTAGCCTTATCCGGTGATCCAATGCACAGGCAGGATCCATAGATGTACACCCATCGGAATTAGATTAACTAGCAAAGGCAGAGTCATAGGTAGAGGCTAAGGTGGTGGAGAGAACATAAATACCTACTGCAAAAGCTACGGCACCTACAGAAACAAGGTAAACATCACCGAAAAAGACAGATGCTGTAGATCTGGTTACGGGTGTAGATTGAGCAGTTTTTTCTGATCAAGAAGCAAAGGCATGGGTTCCAGTGCCAAGTGTAGATTCAGTTGCAGGGCTTAGGCTCAATGAACCATATGAAATAAGTCACGAGCAACCACGGGCATCAACCAATGAAACAAAAGCATATCCATACCCAGTTAACTCAGTTGACCCCATGCCTATTTTTTATCAATCCATTGGAGAGTCAAGTCAAACAATAGCCCCATCACTGGAGGCATAAGTAAGGACGACGGCAGTAGGAAAGGCAGTTGACCTGGTAGAGGCAAGAGATACAAAACTCGTATGATAGCCAGCATCTCGCCCGAATCCAAAAGCATCCCCTCCAGTATCAGTCGAAAATCCAAGCGCGGAGACATACCTATTCCTATTGGGATTACCTATAACCTATATGGGCATAAATGGGACCATGCCAGTTTACCTTCCCCTTCCTACGATCGAGGGGGCCATGTCCACTCAGGCAAAGCAAGTAGTTTCACCAGCATCTCGTACAGATATGGATCCAACACCAGTGAATGATCCAGTTGCTCACCCAGCACTTTTAGCGGGGGCTAAGCCATCAAAGCCAGAAGTGGAGGCAGAGGTGAATGAACATGAATAAAGTTACAATGCACTACTTATAATGAGTGAAATCATGAATGTAAAATATGGGGAATGTCCTTGAAGTAGGAAAAAAAAAAGTAAAGAAATTGAAAGAACCCCTTTTAGATGTTAAAATTAAACAATGAGTCAAGTAATGAGACTTGACGGTAATAGCTAGTTGTTGATTGATTCTCTGGTATGGTTTCAATAAGATGGTTTGTATCATTGACTAGTTATTTCTTCTTAATTAAATACTAAAAATTATATGCATGAATTGGTTTTGATTAAAGCTTATTGCAAGTCATAAATAAGTGATTATGGTAGTAACTTCCTATGTTTGTCCATTGGTAACTTCAAATTAGAAGGTATAATGTTATGATACATAAAATATGGTAATGTTCTTCTAAAAATTCCATGATGGTTATTTTGAAATAAATATTACTTATATAACATGTGATGTTAGTTATGTTTTCCTATCAATTTCCCTTTACATATTGTGGGACTCATGCTAAGGGTCCAACATGAATGCATGATTTACATAAATGTTCCTTTTCTTTAATAATAATATGAAAATGATTAGCTATGTAAATTAGAATGGGAAAGGAGGAAAAAGATAATTTCACTTGCCATACAATTATGGATAGTTATGAAAGGCCATAACGCCTTAGGCTGATGGAGATTGCCTGCCTAGAAGGGTTGATGGTGATTTCCTCCCCTGATTTCCTCCCCCTAGAGATAGATGATCTCAGTAAGGGAAAAGTGTTGGCCAAGATGGTGAGAGTGGAAAAAGCCTCACGAAACTCTATTGATATTGGAGGTTATTAGAGGAGGCCCAAAATTCGTCATGGAGGGGATGTTGTACAAGGAATAGGTAGGATGCTGGCAAGGGGAATCCTGTATTGGACCCTACGTGGTCATTGGAATTCTTGAGTTGGTTAACCAATGGAATTCCATAGTAGACCTCGTATGGTATATGTTAAATAACTATATGGATGTAAAAATGGCTCAATCTGGTTGTGGAAACTAGTTTCCATTGGTTGGGAGGAGAATTCTTTTACCACTTTGTTTCTCATAGCATAACAAGTTAACTAATCAAATAAATGATGCGTTAAATGTGAATTTTCTGTGTGTTTGTACAAATTATTTTTTGTACATCTTAACAAGAAAGGAGCCAAGTGCTTGGAAAGGAATTATTGGAAGTGTAATTTCCTTTATTGTATTAACAATATTCTAAATGACTTAACAAGTGCTAGGATAGTATGCACACAATGAAGTAAATGATAATTTGGATGATTAGAGAGCTATGTGCTTTGCTCTTTGAGTACTTGTGGAATAATATGGTTAAAACATTACTTGAAATTGCATGAATAATTGATAGTTAAGAGTATTTCATTTGATTGAAAATATTATGACTAATGTGACTATGTTGAATTTGTTGATCATATATTACAGGGTGCTTGCTAAGGAGGTTGTGAAACCCCCTACATTTTATCTTATTACGTAAGAAAACCATGGCTTCCAAGAGTACTTAGTAAATAATGGTAACTTAATATAGTAATTTTGTATTTATTTCTACAAAATTGAACAATTTCCAAGTGATCAAATGTAGAAATTGCATGTGGTTATTGATAAAATGTTATGTTTTTTTCTTATTGGTATTTCCGCGAAATGAAATCATTCATTTTTAAGGGGAACGATCTGCAAGCAGGCTCGACTGTTAAGGAGAGGGCCGCCATCACCGCCATCGATTTCTCGCTCGACCATAAGGATGCGCAAGCAGGCTCGACTATTAAGGAGAGGGCTGCCATCGCCGCCATTGATTTATCGCTCGATCATAAGGGAGAGGGCCGCCATCAGCCGTAAGGCCGATTCTCCACCAAACACTCAATTACCCCCTTCTGCGTGGAAGAGGGACTCTAGCCTCCGACGACTACTTCGAGATCCAGCGAGACACTCGACCCACCTCTCTATCCTTAAGGCTGAACCAGATAGCAGCATTGACATGACCCGCATCCACCGATCAAATCACTTTTTCTCCTACCACCCGAAAGCAGGCACTTGACTATGAACAGATTCTAGATGATGCATTATTCGCGCAATCCAATATCCAATTAATGATATCTTACGCATCCAACTTGGTACCTTGCACATTTTCCTAGCAGCTAAGGTGGTATGTACATTTCTCTTATATTACAATGCATCAAGAAGCTAGGAGGTTGGTTCTTTCACGTACACATCTATTGGTTATTGTAACGTTGCTCCTAGTGGCTCGCTCCGGGTCGAGAGGAACCAGTTCTTGATCATGATGCAGTACTAGCGAAATTATATCCAGCCACCCGCCACTACTACTACTGCAGCCAGAAAGCCACCAGCCTTACCTACCACCCACTAGCCTTATCCGGTGATCCAATGCACAGGCAAGATCCATAGATGTACACCCATCGGAATCAGATTGACCAGCAAAGGCAGAGTCATAGGTAGAGGCTAAAGTGGTGGAGGGAACATAAATACCAACAGTAAAAGCTACGGCACCTACAGTAACAAGGTAAACATCACTGGCAAACACAGATGCTGTAGATCCGGTTACGGGTGTAGATTGAGCAGTTTTTTCTGATCAAGAAGCAAAGGCATGGGTTCCAGTGCCAAGTGTAGATTCAATTGCAGGGCTCAGGCTCAATGAACCATATGAAATAAGTCATGGGCAACCACGGGCATCAACCAATGAAACAAAAGCAGATCCATACCCAGTTAACTCAGTTGACCCCATGCCTGTTTTTTATCAATCCATTAGAGAGTCAAGTCAAACAATAGCCCCATCACTGGAGGAATAAGTAAGGACGACAGCAGTAGAAAAGGTAGTTGACCTGGCAGAGGCAAGAGATACAAAACTCGTATGATAGCCAGCATCTCGCCCGGATCCAAAAGCATCACCTCCAGTATCAGTCGAAAATCTAAGCGCAGAGACATACCTATTCCTATTGGGATTACCTATAACCTATATGGGCATAAATGGGACCATGCTAGTTTACCTTCCCCTTCCTACGATTGAGGGGGCCATGTCGACTCAGGCAAAGCGAGTAGTTTCACCAACATCTCGTACAGATATGGATCCAACACCAGTGAATGATCCAGTTGGCCACCCAGCACTTGTAGCGGGGGCTAAGCCATCAAAGCCAGAAGTGGAGGCAGAGGTGAATGCACCAGTTCGAGCATAAGTAGTGCCAGTTGTTGATCCCATTGACCCAAAGCCAGGAGTCAAGGCGATTTCCATTAATCCAGTCAAAGAAGTAGTTCCAATTCCAGTCGAAGAACCCCTTGACCTAGAACCACCAGCACGAGCGAAGGGAGGGGCCTATGTACAAATAAAGAATTCACAAAGAAATTCTTGAAAAGTTCCATCTCCATTGAACCTCTATACTCTAGCTACAAGCTGAAATTGTTACATCACCGCTAGCATCTGACAAGTGAAGTTTATGAGCAAGCACCAAGTGAAGTTTACCCAGCATCCGAACCAGTAGCACCAAAGAGAAAAGCAGCAAAGTTTGTAGGAGAGGCAAAGACACCATAGGCAGAGTCCCCAACGTCCTTTACGGTTCGATAGCCAGGGTGATATGCCCTTGCGCTATTACTTCATTGATCGGATGAGGACGTATATAATATAGTCCGGTGATGTTACCAATGAATAGTTTGGTTGATGTTACCAAAGCAAATAGTCTCGTCAAAGTCACCCAAACCTTACCTCTTTACTGATTCAATGAACTGACCGAACCAAGCAATCGAACGAACCATGCTGTGTGAACCAGAACCCCCAAGCAATCGAACAAACCAAGCTATGTGAACCATGAAGCAGTCTAACCCACCATCAATAGCTCTGGGAATGAATGAATGAATAACCGGGACTGCTTCTATCGTCTCGTACCACCGATCAATAGTGTCCAATCAACAAGGTCTAACCCGATCCATGGCACACGAACAAGCGGAGCAAGATCAAGGTGTAGCTATCTCAAGGAAAAGACATAGATCAAGGTGAAAGGCTTTTACCCACATCCATAGAATAAGAACTTCCAGGTGATATCCCTTCCAGGAATAAGAAGAATCAATTCCTTCAAGGTGATATCCTCCCCCCCTCAATGAATAAGATAAGGAGAGGCGAATAGCTATCCAAGGAATAAGAACTTGATTCAAGGGAATAGATTCCTCTCCTTAGATTGAGAGCCCCTGCCAGTTTGGGTTTGCTTATGGGTGGGGGGCGGTGGTCGAGCAATAAATTCCTCTCCCGCTGGTCGAGCCCTCTCCTTAACAGTCGAGAATTCATTTCAAGAGCAAGGCTGGGACTGGCCAGTCATCGACCCAGGTTGTCTTTAAAGAGCGCGTTCATCCATAACAAAGGTTAAGTCCTAGTGAGAGATGAACATTGAGGATGATGTACCCTTTAAGAGGTTAAATATGTAATATCTATACCGTACAAGCTCCTACAAAATACTAATATAATTACCAAGTGAAAATATCAAAAATTTAATGAGTGAAAAGAATCGGTTAATTAATAACCAAACTTCTCATTCACTGTAGATATATTAATAACCAAACTTCTCATTCACTGTAGATATATGGTAATATCCATTCGATGTTCGTAGAAATATTATTTTTAATTATACTAATGTCTTGTCACTCCATTGTTAGGTTGTGGTTATCATGAAGAAACAATTAGAAGTTTAAAATGATTCTTGGTTCTTCCATATTTCTAATCAATGTAAAATTTCTAAAGTATTATATATTAGGGATGACTAAAACACAACGGACATTCAGAAAATGAAATCGGTCTCACATAGAGATCTTCTAAACGAGAACTTGTCAAGAAACAATTGGATGGGCGTAAGAACATATTGTAGTCTAGAGGAGATAACTCACCCAAATTCATTTAATTCCAATATTGAAGGAGGAATCGTTGAGTATGATCGAACGCATTGATCTTGGATGCATAATCGGGCTACTGAGGTAGAAATTAAACATTACAACTACTATAAAAAAATCTCAGCAAGGCTTAGTAAGATACTCATGTGGCTAGTCACACCCTTATCATACGACTTCTTACCTTCACTATTGCGTTACTTTATCTCTCATGATCTTACATGTGATGTGGCCTTATAAATATACTGTTTTAATAATGGGATTAAATATGCAAAATTTTATTTATGCATATCTCATGCGGAGATTAAGTTGAATCTCCTTTTTTGTATGAAACAATGTAGTTGTTAGACTCCTCATTTGTTAGATAAATGTGTAGTAAAAAGTTTGAAAATGCTTCTTGTTCTATTAAGGAATAACAAATGTTCATATGCAGTAAAATGTTAAAGAAGCCTTCTTATTTTCATAAGAAAGAACATATTTTCATATGCATTAAAAGTTAAAGAAGTCTTATTTTTTCGTAAGGATGAACATTTGTGCATATGCTTTTTAAAATTATCAAGGTCTTGTTATTTTCTTAAGAAAGAGCATGTGTTCAAATTTAGTAAAAAGTTAAAGGAGTCATTTTAGTTTCTTAAGAAAGAATATAGATTCACATGCACGAACATTAGTTGTTGTGATTAACTTTCTTTTTGGAAAAATATGTGGTTCCATGAATGTGATTAGTATATATTATTCTATATTTCTATTAGAAAAGAATTATATGTTTGCATGTAAAATTAGCTACCATGCATCTAGAAGTTTGTTCTCTTGAAAATATTGTTGTGGATCATTAAAAAAAAGGTCAAAAATCATTTAATGAGACTAATATTTGAAAAGATTTAAAATTTTATAAGCTCAAGAAAAGATAAGATTGGATATTTTTTTAATATTCTTGGGAAACATTACATATGCATCTTATGTGTGTAAAATCATAAAAAAGGGGGTTACTTTATTGAAAGATTTCATAGGATTTTTGTGCATGAATTGATAAAAAAAGAAAGATAATTTTCTTAGAAAGATGCATATGAATCTTGTTCATAAAAGAATAAGAACAAATGTTTGTTTCTTGAAAATATTATGTTCTTTGAAGTAAGGGTGATTTTGTTACAAGAAAAAAACACATGTCGCATGCACAAAAGGGAAAGTTGTTTTGATATAGATAATATGTTTTTACGTGTAGATAAAGAAATTTTGTATGTTAGTTTTCTTGAAAATATTTCCTGGTTAAACGAATGATATCAACTTCTTGATTTAGTTGCATAAAAGGTTAAGTTAACCTTGTTATTATTGCCTAGTTTTTACGCATTAGATATGGTTATTTATCACAATTTCTTGAAAGGGAAAAATGAAAAACTTTCATGTAGAAAGATAGAAAAACCAAATTATGTTCATGAAAAGATTGTATGAGGATCAATGTATGGAAATACAAGTAACGAGGTTTCTTTTAAAAAATTTATGTGATTTTTATAATAGTTTCCTGAATAGAGAATTTTTTTTCATACATCATTGTATTATATTTTTGTGAGAAGAGAAATTTTTATTTTCCATGCATTATTGTATTGGGTTTTTGGAAAAGAGAAATATAGTTTGCATTCATGGAGGGAATCACAGTTGTTGTGGAAAGTTTATGTATTCACTCAAAAAACGATAGCCACTGCACATGGTTATTATTGGATTAGTTCTCTCTGAAAAAGAATTTGCAATTTGAATCTTTTTACATCTAAAAGAAAATAAAGTGTGAATTATATGGGAAATGGTGCATAAGTAAAGAAAAAATGCATGGTAAAAGAATATTATTTTAATTAATTTCGTGAAAGGGAATAGGTTCTTTGCATGCATTAAAAAAACATAAAAAAAAATAGAGTTGTGTTCTTTAAAAAAAAATATGTTCTTTGCACCGAAGAAAAGTGCAACTACTTCATGTTGGAATTCCTTAAAACAAATATGCACAAAAAGCAATGACTTATGTGTTAGAGGAATATGTATTTACATATACATAAGAGAGATAGTTATTATGAATATGATTTATTTTGTAAAAGAATATCTAAAGAGGTGCTAAAAACAATAGTAGGTCATTATGTACATAAAAAGGTAGTTAATGTGTTAGTGTTCTTGTAAAATAACATGTTGTTTTGTCCTGGATTGTTTATGTTACTGTTGCATGAAAATAATAAGCCATTATAATATACTTCCTGGAAAAAGTATAAATATATTTACATATACAGGAGAATATAATTGTTGTGTTATACTTTTGAAGATAAACATAAAATTTCATGCAAAAAGGATTAGTTGTTATATAACAAAGTTACCAATCAAACGAGACCTCAAAACAAGAACGCTAGTCAAAATATCGTAAAACAAAAACATGAAAAAATGGGTTGAAAACAAAAAATGTTGATGTTGGAATAAAAAAAAAAATTAAGTTAAATTTTTAACATTTTTTAAGAATGGTAGTAAAAAAAAAAAAAAAAATTGTGCAAAAGACACTCCGAAAATGGAAAGTGTTCATGCTAGAATAACTTCTTTTTTTTTAGGGTAAATTTTTAACATTTTTTAATAATGACATTTAAGATAAAATATCATAACTAAAAAATTTTAATTTTCCAAAGATTTTCAAGCATGACATTAAAGATAAAATATCATGCCTTTGTAAAGCATTAAAATTCCAATAATTTTTAGGTGTGACATTAACGATAAAATATCATGTCTTTGAAAAACCATAAACTTACAACATTTTTTAGGCATGATAGTAAAGAAAAAATACTTATAACCAGTTTCAACCATAGCATTAAAGATAAAATATCATGACTTAGATAAACATTAAAATCTTGACAATTTTTCAACCATGGAATTAAAACCAAAGATTATGACTATAAAAAAATCTTAGGGTTTCAAAATATTTCAAACATGACATTACGGAAAAATTTTATGACTAAAAAAAAAAATTAAAAATGAAAACCTGAATGAAAGAGTTATTATACCAAGAGTGATTTAGTTTTTAAATGCTAAATGTATAACAATTTTAAGATCTTAGCCTAAGAAAACTTCAAACATTCCAACAAAAATTTAAAATTCAACCATCAAATTGACACGCAATGTAGATGAAGTCGACCCATTATAATGAAAACTTAAAGACCAGCCATGAAATTCACACATTGTGGGGGTAGACTCGATTCATTATAACGAAAATTTTAAAATCAACTATCGAATTACACATAATGGGGTCATTGGTAGTTGAGCATTAACATGGACACTGCAAGAATGAAAACAAAAACAAAATAACATCTATATATATATAATATATATATATATATATATATATATTATTATATATATATAGAAAACAAAACAAAATTTCAAAATATCCAAAAATATAAAAGCAAAAAAATTTAAAAAGTAAAAACAAAGTAAAAACATAAAAAATAAAATAAAAAACATGACAAATAATAAATAAATATATATAGAAAACACTTAAAAAGAAGAAGAAAAAATTTAACAGAAATAAAAAGTAAAAAAAAATAAAAACCAGATAATTAAATGAAAAAGAATAATTAAAATATATATATATATTCAAATTTAAAAAATTTAAAAAATTTAAAAAAAAATCGATTTCTATAATTGACATAGATTTCCCTCATCCATGGTCGCCCAAGCTGTGGGGCCTTAGGTTTGGGCAGGGTTGTGCTCTGCAGCGCCACCCTGCCCAGGCTCGGGCAGGGTTGTGCTCTGCAGCGCTACCCCACGCAGGCTCGAGGCCCCGGACCGTAATGACCGAGTTCAAGCTTGGTCGCCCAGGGTCGTGAGGCCTCGGGACCTAGACAGGGTAGCGTTGTAGAGCATCGCCCTACCCGGGCCCAAGTCCCCATGGCCGTGGTTGACCATGACCTAGGACAGCCTAGGTTGATTCCCACATTCAACCTTGCCACCTTCGAGAATCGACCTAGGCCACCCAGCGGGGCGAGTTTTCTTTTTTTTTTAATTTAATTTATTTTTTAACTTTTAAAAAAATGTTTTTGATGTTTTTTTAGTAAATTTTAAATTTTTTTTCCTTAAATTATATGTTTTTTTTGAAATATTTTCCTTTATTTATTTTATTTTTGATATTTTTCTTTTTACAATTTTATGTTTTTTTGTTATTTTTATATATTATTTTTATATTTGATTTTTTTGTCCATTTTATATTTTTATTTTATGTTTTATTTTCAACATGAAAATCGCCAACATTTAAAAAATGTATTGACACTTAATACATTACAAAATTTAAAGTTTAAAAAATAAGCCCTCTAATAAAAAAAGGTTGATGTTGCATCAACACTTTTTAAAATCGGGATGAAAATCACTAACATTTAAAAAAATGTTCATACTTGATACATTAAAATAAAAAATAAAAAAAAATTGAAAAGTAAGCCCTCTAAAAGAATGTGTTAATGGACGATCAACAATATTCAAAATTAGCATGAAAATCACTAACATTTAAAAAAAAATGTCCATGCTTGATACATAAGAAAATTTCAAGTGTAGAAAATATGATGCGCAAAACAAAATGGGTAATTGGTAATTTTCTCATTTGATCGGTCACTATGTTATATTAGACTTTGGAAAAGAAACATGTAATTGTACACAATAAATATGTTAGCTTACGTTTGGAAAGGGACATGCATTTGCATGCATAATAATAATATGTATGGTGTTGGAAATATTACATAGTTCCATGAACAAAGAAATATCTAAGGGGATATCTAGTTTTGAATAAATTTATCCAATTACATGAATGAAGATCGAAGCTATGATGTTAGTATCCTTTAAAAGAAAATGGAAAGTTGTAGTGGTTTCCTTTGGAAAACAATGTGAGCTTTTGTGAGGAGGATAATAGTAATGTGGTATTTATTTATAGACATGCCTTGATAATTATATGCTTATAATTAATGCATGAGTAGTGTTCATTTCATGTATGCACATGAATAGATGTTGAAGTATTGCTAGTATAGATTTGTTATTGGCTTTATTAACATTTGATCTAATCATGATATCAAAGGTTGCTGATAATAGTAGTTACAGCAAGGACCAGGACATATGAAAAAGATGAATTAATTTTAACATTATGAAAAACAATAGAGTAATGGTCTATATAAGTGGAAGGAGTTTTAAATGTAGGATGACTCACTAATGAAATAACCATACCAAAAAGACATCGAAATCGAGGATTCATTGATAAATCATATAACAATGATTGTAATAGAGCTAGATACATTGTATTTAAATGATATCTCTTTATAAATATTTTATTACAATGGCCAAGGGATCGAATCTCGTATGAGCCATTAAGTGAGGGGTGAACACCCTCATGACCATTTAATAATAAAATTAAATATTTTTTGGTTTTCACCCTATGGGGTTTCCAGGGTATATGAGTGTCTAATGATGTGGTTGGTCATTGTGCTACTTTTATGATGCAGATCCCTTGCATGAGCTAATGTTTATAATATCAAATATGTGATTAACTAACCTAGTTGAAGGAATCATGAAAATGATGTACGGCTACATCAAAACGTTTATGTTAATATGCTACAACAATGTTTGTTAATGGTTATGTAACTTATTATTCCTTTATTAAAGTTGCTCTATGTAATGATGAAGATTCTATCTAATGATTAATGATGAATCTCAAATAGTAATTTGGATAGTTACTCGTGGGAAAATTGTGTAAAACAAATTCTAACTCCATGCATTTTCATGCGGGCTTACAGGGGGCTGTTACATTAGTCATATTAATAAAACCCAAGGGATTAATAATATATACCAATCAATTATAAATATTAATAAACCCTAGGGATTAATAATATTATAAATCCAAGGGATTAATAAACCGAAGCGATTAATATTATAAATGCATGAGATTAATATTATAATCTGAAAACATTAATAAACCCAAGGGATCATTAATATTATAAACCAAGGGGATTAATTGGACCAAGGAATTATAAATATTGGGTTTATATTATACACCCAAGGAATTAATAAACCTAAGGATTTAATATTGTAAACCCAAGGGATTAATAAACCTAAGTGATTAATACTATAAACCCTAAGGATTAATAAACCCAAGGGATTCTTAATATTATAAACCCAAGAGATTAATATTAAGCCCAAGGGATAAATATTAAACCCTAGGATCAATCTAATAAACTCTAGCATTAATATTATAAACACGATGAATTTTAAACACTAGATTACTATTATAAACCGAAGGGGTTATTAATATTATAAAGTCAATATTGAAAACTCTAATATTAAAAACCTAATATTAAATCCATGATTTGTAATGTAACAATGTGGTGTTGAATAAGTTGTAGTGTAATTTGACAATGTGACAATGATTACTAGATTTATTATCGTATTCTGACAATGTTTGTCACAATGCAATTTTGGATGGATTATTTCTACCTCAAATTCATATTATAAACCCAAATATATATTTATACATATTAGGGACTAACATTAAAAAACCAATGGATTAATAAACCCAAGGGAATATTAATATTATAAACACAAGGAATGACTAATATCATAAAATCAAGAGATTAATAAATCCAACAAATTATTATATTATAAACCAAAGTGATTATGAAACCAAGGGAATAATATTAAACACGAGTTTTGTAATGTAACAATGGGACGTTGAATAAGTTGCAATGCATTGTAACATTGTGACAATGATTGTCACATTTCTTATTGTATTGAGACAACATTTATCACAATGCGATGTTGGATAGATTTTTGTGTCATTTTGATGTGCTAAACCCTAATATAAATTCCTCACATTATAAAACACAATACAAAGAACCATGAGATTAATATTATAAACCTTAATATCAAGCCTTGCTATTATATACTATAAAGCCAATATTAAACCCTAATGTTATAAACCAAAGGGACTAAAATTATAAATCATTGGAATTAATATTATAAACCGAATGGATTACTATTATAAACATAGAGGATTAATAAATTTGAGTTATTCATATTATAAAATAAAGGGATTATTAATATTATAAATCCAAGCGATCAGTACTATAAACCCAAGGGATGAAGATTACATACCCTTAGATTAATATTATTAACCGAAGGAATAAATATTACAGACTCGTAGGATTAATATTATTAACCTAAGGAATCAATAAACCCAAAGGATTATTAATACTATAAAACCAAGGGATTAATAAACCCAAGGAATTAATATTAAAAACCCAAGGGATTTATAAACCCGAGGGATTAATATTATAAATCCAAAGGATTAATATTACAAACCCTAGGGATTAATAATAATATAAACCCAAGGAATTAATCAACCAAAGTGATTAATATTATAAACCTGTATGACTAATATTATTATAAACCTCAATACCTCACTATTATAAATTATAAACCAAATATTAAACCCTAATATTATAAAAGCAATATTTAAAACTTGTATAATATAAAACCATATATTGAACCCCAATTTTTTAACGTCACAACGTGACTTTGAATAAATTACAATGTAATGTAACATTGCAACAATTATCGTCAAATTGATTATTGTATTGAAACAATGTTTATCACAATGTAACATTGTGACAAACATTAAACCCAAGGGAGTAATATTATAAACCCAATGGATTGTAAATATAAGGGAATAATATAAAACCCGAGGATTAATATTAAAATCCTAATATTATAAATCTCTAATATTATAAATCAAATATTAAATCTAGATCTTGTAATGCAACATTACGACATTGAATAAATTGCAATGCAATGCAAAATTGTCACAATAATTATCAGATTGACTAATATTTTAAACCCTAGGATTAATATTATAAACCTTAACTTTATAAAATAAAAACCCTATATTGAACCTTAATATTATAAACCCAATATTGAAAAATCCCTAATATTATAAATCTACCATTAAACCCCGGTTTTGTAATGTAACAATGTAATGTTGAATAAGTTTAAATGTAATGTGATAATGTGACAATGATTGCTAGACTGGTTGTTGTGTTGCAATAATGTTTGTCACAATGTGGCGTTGGATACATTTTTGTGCCTAAGATTAATATTATAAACACTAAAATCATAAACCCAAATATATAATTATACATAATATGGATTAACATTATAGACCTAAGGGATTAATAAACCCAATGGAATATTAATATTATAAATCGAAGGGATTAACAATATTATAAACTCAATGGAATAATAAGCCCAATGGATTATTTATATTATAAACCTAAGGGATTAATATTTTTTTTTGCTAAAGAAAGAGTTGTACCTTCTATTCATTATAAACAAAGACACAAGTTACATATAATACAACTACCCAAATAGACCTGAGGGACAAAAAATCAACCATCCACTCAGGGCATGGGGACAAACGGTCCAAGGGCCCACAAATTTATTTGCGAGATCTTCACAAAACCAACAAATGCCTACACCCCCCGAACTGTTTATAAAAATTTGTCTGATGGGACACATATCGGGACCAAAGAAGGCATATTCTTTGATTCCCCAAATAGACCTGATAAAAAATAGAAACAATACAAAGCAGATTTCGGGTCCGAATGACAGAGTAAACATTGCTCATAAAATTCACCTGAAATCTGTCGATGCCGACCTCACGGCTCGACATGTCCGGAAGATAACAGTGAATTTTCCAAAATTTAGATAATCCAAAACTGTAACCTGCCTCTAGAAGCTTGTGAGATCTTCCACCCATCAGACCCCAGAAGAGTCCCTTTGATCTTAGCCGTTCACTCCGATGCCTAAACCAATGGTTCCTGAAGATATCACATAGCAAATACGGCTGTGATTTAACGGGATGTGCCACCAAGCTGCACGAACAATCATAATCGTTGATCCATACAGAGAGATCCAACGGTCGAAAATCAAATCGCACCGCACTAGTTAACCAGGAGTTAGTATGCGATGTAGGGCGGTTTTCCGAACCCTCACTCTACCACATGTAGGATAATGGATGGGATCACTTCAAAATCACTAAAACTGCTTCCCACTTAAGAGTGGTGTGATCATCCAAATACCGCCAAGGAAGTGGTTTCTCTCTCCAAGGTCCAAAAATACGAAGATTCCTGTAGCCGGTAAGACAAAGATTCTTTCTATATCTGCTTTAATTTCTGGTTTGAGCATGCATCCCAGAGAAGAAGAGAGGCACACCATTAATTAAGGAACAATTGTGGCCATTGCGCTCCCCCCGATCAATAGTAAAGACCTTCTCGCTGATTTCGGCGTAACTTGCATCCATCCATGTTCAGCCCCCCACCAAAGACCTGTTTGCAAAAAACTAATGACAAATACGAAGGATACAAGGTTAAGAGCTTGCCTCCATGGCTTTGAGTCTGAACACTCTTCGATCATCTTCCTCTTGCTCACAACAAAGAGTTCTCAGTCTGCTTTGTCGCAACTCCTGCCACTCCATCAAAACCTTGACCTTTGTACTATTGACCACCTGATTAGCGAGAAGATCCGCCAGCTTGTTGGTTTTTCTGTGAACATGATGGAAGCTGACAGTTCATAGGTTTTGTACGTGATCTTGAATTCTCTGGAATACCATAATTAATTTCCAGTGTTTGGAGACTTTCTCCGGCGCTGTTCCACTATTTATTCTTTTCACTGAATTAATTACTAGTTCAGAATCCACTTCTATTATCACATTGCAGCAATTATCCTGACTTAGAAAATCCAGGCATTGCTCCAAAGCCATTAGCTCAACCATATTATTGGTAGTTATTCCTAGGTGACAATGGAAGATGAATATAATACTTACCTTGGCATCCCTAAGGACTCCTCCATACCCAGTGATTCTCGGGTTTCCTTTCGACACTCCATCAAGGTTGAATTTTAGATATCCTTCTGGGGGAGGATGCCAGAAATCCTTCTCCTTGTCCCTTGTTGTCACCTTCCTATTAAGACCTTGAGGAGTAAGATCCTGCAACCCCAACTGTCTGAGAATTTTCCCATCCACCTCTTAGGGAGGATTAATAGGGTGGTTGCGAACCATGGTACCCACTATCTCCTTAAGTTGTTTTAGGATTGTCTCAAACAGGCGATATGGGGGATTGTTTCCCCCTTGAATGTTCTTTTGTTCCTCTCCTTCCAAACATTCCATATGATGAAGCTTGGTGTAAGGGCCCAAGCTAAGTTGAGAATTTCATATTCTGAAAAATTTCCTCTCCAACTATTAAGGGTATTGATGATGTTCCCTCTGTCCCTGCCAAATTGTTGAAATATTTTGGCAAATATTTCCCATAACTAGGAGGTGAAAATGTAGTTATTGAGAAGATGCTCCATTGTTTCTTCTTGCTCCCCACAGAGTAGGCATCTAGAAGGCCCCAGAACACCCCTCTTCCTGATGTTGTCCCAAGTCTGTATTTTCCTGTGGTAAACCAACTACATGAAAAGTTTAATTTTCAACCACCCTTGGTGCCTCCAAAATTCCTACCAGATTTTGTCCAGAACCTGGGGATCCAGTTCAAGGAGAATGCCTTTTGATCATTTAAGATTAAAGGTTCCCTCTTCATTATAGCCCCATCATAGTTGGTCTTGTCCCTCTAAAACTATGATCATCCTTTGTTCCACTATTTTCCTTAGCTCCTCTGCTTTTGTTTTCAAGGGGTTGATATTATTGCAATCAATGTTTTTCCAGATTCTCCATTTTTCCATCTGTTGAGTATTATCCCAGAAGTCTTTTACTTTAATTAATCCTTGTGAATCTGTCTCATGTTTAAGGTCGAGAAAGTCCTCTTTTAACAGTATTGGTTCCTGCTACCACCTATCATCCCAAAAAGGAGCTAGATTTCCTTCTCTAATTTCCCAGAAACTATTTTCTTAAACTAATCTTCTATTCTCCCAGCCTTTGTTCCAGATGTATGAGCCCTTAATATTACCTGACATTCTTATGAGATCACTAGTTTGCCAGGATCTTGCATATTTTTCTTTCCATATATTTTCCCATCGGGTATCTAGATTTTGAACCTAGCGCTACCAAATTTTTGCCCCTAAAATCTTGTTAACTATTTCTTGATCATCCAATCCAAGCCCTCCATGATTTTTGGGTCTGCAAATTTTTTCCCAAGATAATAAGGCTCATTTCTTCTTCATCTACTCCTTACCCCAGAGGAAATTTCTTTATATACTTTTGAATTGTTGTAGGACTCCTTTTGGAGCTGGGAGGTTAGATAACATAAACATAGGGATGGCTTGCAAAACATCGTTTGCGAGAACCAACCTGCTTGCAAGATTTAAAGATCTAAAGGTCCATTTACTGACTTTATCCTACAACTTATTTAGCAAGGGTTCCCAAATGCTTTTGAGCATTCGTTTAGTAGTTAGAGGGACTCCCAGATATTTTGAGGGAAGGGAATCCCTTTAAAAGCCAAGAATTCTGGAAATATTCCTTTGTATCACACTATTGGTATTAAAGAAAAAGATTTTCGATTTGGAGAGATTAACTTCCATACCTGTGGCCTTGGCAAAAACATTCAGGATTTGTTTATGTGTTGTAGCTTCTTTGACTATGGGCACTCCTTGTAGCATAGTATCATCTACAAATTGCTGATATGTTAGAGCCTGATCATTCTCAGTTAGTTGAAGGCCATTAATCTTACCTATAACTTTAGCATTCTTGATGGACCTACCAAGTCCTTCCATCATGAGAATGAAAAGAAATGGGGAGAGTGGGTCTCTGTGTCTGAGGCCTCTAGAAGGACAAAAGATCTCAGAGGAAGAGCCATTCACCAAAATAGACAACCTGTAGGAAGTAACTAAGGTCATCACCCACCTGACCCAATTATGATCAAAACCAAAAACAATAAGTACCCTCTTCATATAGGTCTAGTTTACCTTATCATAAGCTTTGGCTATATCTAATTGCATGATCATTCCAGCCTGCCTTCTACTGCTTAACGAGCGAACCACCTCTTGGGCTTGAATGATGTTGTCTAAAATTTGTCTGCCTTCCACATAACCAGATTGCTCCTCTGACACTAGGGTAGGAAGCAGAGGTTTAAGTCTACTAGCCACTACTTTGGATATTATCTTGTAAACCACATTGCATAGAGCTATGGGTCTAAACTTATCCAGTGTTTGAGCAGTTTCCTACTTAGGGGTAAGGGAGATGAAGGAGGTATTGAGCACTTTCAAAATAGCTATGTTCAACCTGGAATCCTCCACTACATTCAAAATATTATGCTTTACAATATTCCAGCATGCTTTAAAAAAATCCACATTAAAACCATCCGGGCCTGGTGCTTTTGCATTCTGCATTTCTTTAAGGACATCATCTACCTCCTTTTCAGAAATTGTCCTATTTAAATTGAAATTGTCCTCTCTAGATACCATCTTTGGTATGTTTTTAGTTATCTCATTGATGGATTGTTCTCTATCTGCATTATTTTCCTGCATAATGCTTCAAAAATGCTGAACTAACACCTCTTCAATATTCTCATGGGAGGTGAGAAGATTCCCTTCTTTGTTCTTAATTGAAGATATTCTATTGTGTGTTCTATTCACCATGGTTGACCTGTGAAAAAATTTTGTGTTACGCTCCCCTTATTTTATCCATTGAACCCTAGACTCTTGTCTCCAAAAAAATTCCTCCTGTTTACACAGATTATCCCATTCTTGATGACATTTATTCACTTGGTTACTTTTAACTATATCAAATCCATCCTTGATCAGATCTTGGTTGAGAACCTTCATTTTGTTTCCAACAGATTTTTTCTCCAAAAAATATTTCCAAAATCATTTCTGTTCCAATCCTTTAATCTGAGTTTGATATGCTTTAATCTTTTATGAAGAAGAAACATTCTTGTTCCCTGAATCTGCAAATCTTCTAACCACCATTCTTTAATATTGTTGAAGAAATCTGGATGGGAGAGCCAAATATTTTCAAATCTGAAAGGTCTATTTCTGAGAATGCCCAGTCCTTTGATCTCCAGTTGAATCGGCCAGTGATTTGAGCCTCCAAAGGGGAGAACATCCGTTGCTATTTCCTTATTTATTAGCATCATATCCTTTGAGGCTACCTGATACTCTCCTCCTCTTTTATTATTCCAAGTAAAGAGGCCTGTATCCGTTTCAATATCTACCAAGTTCATATTGTCTATAAAGGTTTGAAACTCTAAAGAGTCTTTACTTAGTATTCTAATTCCTCCTTTTTTCTTCGAAAGAGATTTGATCATGTTAAAATCCCCACCCATGATCCAACGTATTCCAGCATGTCTATCCCTGAGATTCACCAGTGCATCTAGAAACTTGAGGGTTTCTCATCTATTCTTTGAGGGCCATAAACAATTGTGACCAGATGATTATACATGTCTCTTACAGGTTGAATAACCACTGATAGATAGTTCCTGGTAGCTTTAGCATCTATTATGTTGATTTTTTGTGGGTTCCAAAGAGTGAGAATTCCCCCCACTGAATCCTCTTCTTTAACCTCTAGAAACTCAAATCTACTGAGCCACTTACTATGGATTTATCTTAAGTTTTGAATGGAACATTTTGTTTCTTGGATAAAAATAATATCTGCCATTTCTTGTTTCATCCTGTTATTAAGAATTCTCTGCTTTCTCTTACTCCCTAGACCTCTGATATTCCAAGATGTAAACTTTATAATTAGAGATTTGTAGAGTAGCTAGCTAGATATTTCATCTTACCTGAGTCTATCATTCGCTTGCCACATTCCATCAAAATTTCATTTTTCTTTTTCCTACCTCTTTTCTTACCTGGGTTTCTTGTTGCTAGTCCCGAAGTTGTTTTCATCGTCTTCACCCTTCTGTTATCCTGCTTATCTATATTTTTTTCTTTCTCCAATGCATTAGCCTGTGTTTTCCATAAAAAAAATTGATGTATTCTATTGAGCTCTTCTTGAGGTACCGAATCCACTCCTCCCGTAGTTCCCTGAATCAAGAACCCTTCTAGATCTAGGTTTTCTTTATCAAGGATCTCCTATAGCTCATGGTCCTTCAGGTCCATTTCACTCTGGGTCATCTCTTGATCCATCTCAAGTTCTGTATCACTCATCATGGATTATTTTTTATAATCAGTTTCCTGAGTTTTGTCACATTCTTCTTCCTTTTTCTTTTCCTAGGATTTCTTTCCATTGCCCGATCTTCCTTTGTGATTTCTTCGTTTTCCTCAAGAACTTGGAATTTATTTTGACTGGCGTTTAGCCCTTCACCTTGATTTTTCTTTGTTCCTCTCTTGCTACCTTTTCCTCAATTTACCACTTTTTGGTAGTTATCCATTTCCTTCGATGTGTTAGCCTTGTTGTTATTTACCACTTTACTGAGTGGACAGTCTCTAAATAGATGCCTATGTTCATGAAATCTACAACATCTAAATGGAATATGCTCATAGTCTACTATTTGCACCCATTGTTCTTCAAAAACTTCCAGGATTACTTCATCTGGTAGAGCTCCTGAAAGATCCATTTCCGCACATATCCTAGCAAAGGAAGTGTATTTCCCTCTTCTCGTGGCTTTAGAAGCTTTGACAAAATGACCTAATTTATTACCTATGGCTATTAACGATTCATTTTTCCAGTAATCAAGAGGTAAAGAATAGAGTCTTACCCAGACTCGTACCGAAGTAAAAGTCTCATGTTCCGAGACAAAATTCATCATCCATGGCCTCATGTAGAGTCCACTTGTCGCATAGAAGTAGGTTCATCCTACAAATAATCTGTCCTTGTCTTCAATATTCTTGAACACCATAGTGAAGAATCCCTTTGACCCAAGATGAAGGTCAATACTCCCTTTAGGTTTCCAGTGATATTTGATCCATGTTTGTAATGCTTTTTCGGTGGGCCATAGTCCCCTTACAGGTAATAGCATATGTTTGCATGTGGTCCCTGTGTGCCTACAAAGCAGGGTCATTTAAAATAACTCTGGGTGTGAACTCAGCTTTGGGTTTGCAGGGTCCCTCTTGTTTCTTGTCTTTAGTTCTGTGTTTTTTGTCTGCAATTCGCTAAACCCTAGAAGTTTTCCTCCATTGTTCACCTTCACTTCGTTGTAGACCTAAGGGATTAATATTATAAACCCAAGGAATTAATATTATAAACCCAAGGGAATAATATTAAACCCCATGGTTAATATTAAAAAGCCTTATATTAAACTCGGTTTTGAAATGTAGAAATGCAATTTTGAATCAATTGCAATGCATTTTAACATTGTGACAATGATTGTCACATTCATTTCCATATTGAGACAATATTTGTCATAATGCAATGTTAGATAGATTTTTCTACCATTTCAATGTATTAAACCCTAACATTATAAAACCCAATATAAAAAACCTTAAGATTAATATTAGAAACCCTAATATCAAACCTCACTCTTATAAATTATAAACTCAATATTAAATTCTAATATTAAAAGCCCAATATTAAAAACTCAAATAATATAAACCGAGTTATTAAACTCCACTTTTGCAATGTTGCAATGTGATGTCAAATAAATTTCACAGTAATGTAACATTGTGACAATGATTGTCATATTGATTGTCACATTGAAACAATGTTTGTTGCAATGCAATGTTGCAACAATCATTAAACCCAATGAATTAATATTATATACCCAAGGGACTATTAGTCTAAGTGAATAATATCTAATCCTAGGATTAATATTAAAAATCCCTAACATATAAACCTAATAATAATCTTAGTTTTGTATTGTAACAATGAAACATTGAATAAATTGTAATGCAATGTAAAATTGCAACAATGATCTGTGAGATTGATTGTCATATTGAGACAATGTTTGTCACAATGTGACATTTGATAGATATTTGTACCATTTTGACGTCACAATATTAAACCCTAATATTATGAAACCCAACAGAATAATCCCAATAGGATAAGTTGCTATTCAATCTAAAATTGCAACAATAATTGTCCAATTCATTTTCGTATTGAGACAATGTTTATCAAAATGCAACATTTGACATATTTTTTTACGATTTCAACATCATAGTATTAAACCCTAATATTATAAAACCCAATATAATAAACCCTAACATTAATATTATAAACTCTAACATTAAATATCAATATTATAAATTATAAATCAAATATTAAACCGTAATATTGTCAACCCAATATAAAAAATTAAATATTATAAATCATATATTAAACCCCAAGTTTGTAATGTCGTAATGCGATGTTGAAAAATTTGCGACATAATGTAACATTGTGACAATGATCATTATATTGATTGTCTCATAGAGATAATATTTGTCGCAATGTCACATTGGACATATTTTTGTACCATTCTAATGTCCCATTTCTTAACACCTAATACAAAACCCTAACATTATAAAACCCAACAAGATGAACCCTAATATTATTATTATAAACATTGAGATTTTAAACTCTAGTTTTGATATATTAAACCCTTGGATTATAAACCCAAGGATAAATGTTATAAACCCCATGATTAATATTTTTAACCCTATCCATCCACTATAAGTCTCAATCATCATGATAGGTCACTTATAGATAGACTGTTATTCCTAAGGTAAGTATCATTCGCTAAGGTAGTCATGTTCATTATTATTTACTGTGATGCCCTTGTTGACTATATTTGACCATGTCAACAATAGTCAACCATAATTAACATGTGTTAATGTATAAATATTATAAAGCCTAACATAGTCAACCCCATTTTTCCTCATGTTTATAATATTAATCTCTTGGGTTTTTAACATTAATCTCTTAGGTGTATTATTCCATTCAGTTTATAATATTGATTTCCTCGGTTTATTAATTTCTTACATTTTTAATATTCTTCCACTCGGTTTATTAATCCCTTGGTTTTATAAAATTATTTCATTGGGTTTAATATTATTCCCTTTGGTGTATAATATTAATCTCTTGGATTTATAATATTAATAATACATTTAGTTTATTAATCCATTCTGTTTATTATAAATAATTCCTTGTGTTTATAATATTAATCCCAAGGGTTTTTAATATCAATCTCCTCGGCTTATAATATTAATCCCATGGATTTATTCATCCCATAGATTTATTCAGAAATATTTGGATGACAAACTTAGAAAAAATTATGGACAATTTTATTATATTTATTATATTATAAACCCTAAAATTAGTACTAAACCCTAAGATTAATAACATAAACCCAAAAACTAGTAAAATAAACTTTAAGATTAATAACATAAATCCTAAAATTAGTATGATAAACCCTAACATTAATATTGTGAACACTATGAATCATAAACCTTAAAAATAGTATTATAAATGCTAAGATTAATAATATAAATCCTGATACTAATATATAATATTAAGTTTTTTAATTTATATTAAAAATTAAAAATTATAATTATAATTTATCAAATTACATAATTTATCCAATTACATAATTTATAAATTAAAATTAAAATAAATTTATAAATATGTTTTAATGTAATTAAAGGCGTTTATTATTTTAAATATAGAGTTTAAATTTAAAATTAAATTAAACCTAAATTGAAATTAAACTAATTTAATTTAATTTAGGGTTTAGTTTAAAGTATTTTTTTAAAATTGATTTAATCTTAATTTAAAATTTAGTTTAATAATTATATTTGAAGGTTTATAATTTAATTTTAATTAAATTCAATTATAATTGAAAATTTTAATTTAATTATAATTCATAAATTAGCTTATGGGGTTTTGGATTGACGGTGAGTAGGTGCACTGTTAAGGGACTCCTTGCGAAAGGTCACCGGTTCAAATCCCCGTGGATGCTTAAGTAGTATTATATAAAAGAAAAAACAAATCAGAAATTCATTAAATTTATTTTAATGAAATATATTTTGATGATATCATCTCATCCTTTAAAGTTGTTATTGGTTTTATTACTCAACCACTCATTATAATGTACGTGTAATCATAATGTTAATAAGTTGAATTAACTATATTCTTAGTGTATCATCACATCTATTAACATTGTTATTGTTTTGGTTTCCAAATTCATTGTGTTTCTTAAAAATCCCGGCAACTCTGTCATAAATAAATCGACGTTGACTCATTATGTCATCTGGGTTGTTCAAAAAAGGTTGGAGTTTAACTGCAAGGAAGTCGAATTGGAGGTCGTTGTGAAAATTGGAGGCCATGATTATCTAACAAATTATCGATGTAACCAGGATTTCGAACAAAATAATTTCGAAGGGGCTCTCGTTGTATAGGTTAACTATCCAAAAAAAATTGAAGTGCCCTCAGGTTTAGTGTCAACTACCATTAAAAAGAATGTTTTGTAGCTTCATGGATTGTGAGGGTTTCAATTCTTATTATCATATAATATATGTGGTTAAGATCTTGAATAAGATTGGAACTATAAACTGATTATTGCATTAGTAAGAGTAAATTGATTATTGCATTCCTCAGAGTATTGTTCGATTAAATGAGATAGTGTGCTTAGAATTAAATCTAATGGAGATCTTAAAAAAATCATCAAAATACTAGATGTGTACGGTTCAAATTTATTATTCCAAATCAAATTTATTATTCCAAAAAGAAATTGTAGGATTTTAAGTAAAATTAATATTAAAAAAATAACAAAGACTTCTAATAATTAAATTTCTACTTAAATTTATATATTTTTAATTACATTCATTGAAATGTGGCAAAAGTAATATTCTAATTTTAATTTGTTCTTGAATTAAAATTGTGTATTAAAATTCGAATTTAGTATCACCATTTGCTTGAAAAATAATTAATTAATTCATCTTGAGTTAATTAGTTGAAGAAATTCAAGTTAGAAGTTTTTCTGAAGTCATGCAACAGTTATCCTTTAAATTAAGGAGAGTATCCCTTAATTAAGGAGATAAGATTGAGTTATATTTGAGTTGTAATTAGTTATTTCAGTTTACTGAGTTAAGTCCAGTTAAATTAGATCCAAACTATCTAAAGAACTAATTATGAGTTATTAGTCAGTTGATGCATGCATGCACTCAGCCAGTGTACTCCAGATAACTAAAGATTCTCGCATCAATAACTCATGCATGTCTATTCTGAAAAATCCCCAATTGAGATTAAAGACAGGGACAATGTATTGTCATTTGCATGTGTTTTCTTATAAATAAAACTCATGCATGCAGAAGGAACATCATTCCCCGAGGATTACGTAGTTTTACAAGGTGTAAGATTAGTGTGAGAGATCAGTGTGAGGGATCAGTGTTCCATTTGGTAACGGGAGGATCACACAAGAGAAATTGTGCAAGGAAATAGGAGCTTGGAAGGCAAAGGAGAAGGTTTATGAGAAGTCTATTTTGCCTGTGAGCATCTGTGAGGATTGTACTAAGAGCTGGCTAACTGTGAGAGTTAAGTCTTTGTGTAATTCTAATATATTTCCAACTTGTATGATAATACAGATAGTGGGGTTTTTAGCTGAGGCTTTCCCCTAAGTATTCTTCTTTGTTTCATGTGTATTGATTCTTCTTTTGGTTATATGTGTTCAACTTGAACTTGCTCAAATCTTTTAAAGCTTCCGCAAATTGATTGTAGAAGTAGGTTAAAGTATTTTGCTTTGGTTATATTGCATTATCAGGTTAATCTACAGTCATAATTTTTGCATGGTATCAGAGAAAAGGTTATCAGAGCTATGAACAGTATACTGAGAAGAGAATTTCAAGTTTGAAATTTGAGGTTGTAGGTGCAAATCAAATTCATATCATACTTCAAGTTGGTTAATGGCATTCTATGGCTTGAGACTCGATTATGCCTTGGAAGGCAGCTCAAATTACATAGCGTGGAAAAATAGAATGGAGGTTGTATTAGAAGACAATGGCTTGAAGAATTTCATTGATCAAGAAATCCCAAAGCCAGTTGCAGCTAATGCACAAGAGTTGGTTGAGTGGAAGAAGTGTGTAGCAAAGGCGAGACGAATCATCCTTGAGGGTCTTCGAGACCATATTGTCTCAAGTCTCCATGGAAAAGATACTCCATTTTCAATGTGGAAGAGATTGAAGGACCTCTACTAGAACAATAGCAACCAGAGGAAATTGGCACTCAAGGATAAGCTTTGAAAAATCAAGATGGAGAAGGGTGATACTATTTCCGCATATCTGAACAAGCTCACAACCTGCAGAAATGAGCTTGGAAATGTGGGAATAACTACTATTGATGATGATATGGTAAGCCTCACTCTCCTCGACCTTCCAATGATTTGGAATAGTTACAAGGACTCTATGAATGGAAGGGAGAAACTGTCGAATTAGGAACGACTGTGGTTGGATGTGATGCAGGAGGTGATTAGGAGGAGGACACGAGATGGTTCTTCATCAAAGAATGACGATAAAAAAATATGGCCTTAGCAAGTAAGGTGATGAAGGAAAGGTGAAGGCTTCCCATTCCAAATCAAACTCTTCTCATGGAGGGAAGAAGGGTGACAAGTCTAAAGTGAGATGCTTTAATTGTCACAAGATGGGACATTATGTGACTAAATGCCCATCGAAGCAATCCAAGAAGGGATCCACAAAAGGATTGGGAGGTGAGGCATTAGCCTCTCAATTTGAAATGGAATTTACCCTCATCGCATGAATGGTTTCATCGAAGGTGGGTTGTGTTTGGTATCTTGATAGTGGAGCCTCATTCCACATGATTGGCGATAAAATTGTATTCAGTACCTTGGAGGAGAAAGACCTCAAGATGTGCATAGAAATGGGTGATGATGGAAAGTACAATGTTTCAAGAGTGTGCATGATTGCTTTTCAAAGGGAGCATGGAGCTCCTCTCACCTTGACGGATGTGAAGTATGTGCCTGCACTGAAGAAGAACTTGGTATCGATCGCGATGTTGGAGGACAAAGGCTACAATGTTGTCTTCAATAAAGGAAAGGCATTCCTAAGACACATAGCCATGGGTCAGACCAAGAGGATAGGGATTCGAGTGAAGAATCTCTTTAAACTAAAGGTAGGTGATTGTGCAACATTGAGTACGAAAGCAGAATTGGTGCTAAGCCAAGATATTGGTGAGTTGTGGCACAGGCAGTTGGGCCATTTTCATCATGGGGCTTTGAAGATAATGCGGTAGATATCTACAGGACTTCCCAAAGGTAAACTAGAGTAATTTGACACATGCAAAGGTTGTATCTTGGGAAAGTACACAAAGTCTTCCTTTCATGATCAAGACAATCAAGTAGAGGCTATCTTAGAGTGAGTTCATACTGTTTTGTGTGGACCATTCTCGATGGCATCCAGACCAAAGCAAAGGTATTATGTGATTTTAATTGATGATTTTTCTCTTAAATGTTAGATTTATTTCATGCAAAAGAAGGACCAAACCTTCACAAATTTTTGTGAGTTCAAAGCATTGGTCGAGAAAGAGTTAGGGAAGAAGATCAAGGCCTTGAGAAGTGACAATGGTGGAGAATATGTCTCTCAAGAGTTTAAGGAGTTATGTGTAGTGGAAGGAATTAAACGAGAGTTGATGACACCTCATAACCCACAGTAGAATGGGGTTGCCGAGAGGAAGTATAGAACTATTATAGGGGAAGCACGGGTGATGTTGCATGACCAAGGCCTACCACTTCACTTGTGGGCTAACGCATGCAACACCACGGTCTATTTGCAGAATAGAAGCCCACATCACATACTTGGGATGAAGACACTAGAGGAAGCTTTCTCCCATAAGAAACCAGATTTGGGTCACTTCAGGATCTTTGGCTCATCGGTATATTGTCATGTCAGAAAGGATGCATGGAAGAAGCTTGAACCGACAACAAAGTTGGGGATACTTGTGGGGTACACTGGTACGCCTCATAACTATCACGTGTACTTGCCTGCTAGTCGGAGGACAGTGGTTCACATAGATCTCAAGTTTGATGAGTAGAAGGCCATGCAAGTTTCCCTTGAGAGGGAGCTCCTAAGACAAGCTGTGGAGGAACTGTTGGTTCCTAAGGAGGAGGAGCCTCAGACTGATGTGGAGCAGTCGCATGCAGAGGTTCTAGGAGTGCAGAGATCCACTCAAGCAGAGACTTCCAGAGATGGATAGACACGCAGAAGAGAAGCTGATAGATTGTTGGAGGATGCGAGAGAGAATGTGGGAGCACCATATTCTCAACGCAGACAGAGGAGGTCACCTAAGAGGTACACTGGATACATGGCCCTTGTTGGGGAATATCTTGAGACTAAGCCATCTTCCTTTGAGGAAGCAGTGTGGAAACTGATTTGGGTTGATGTTATGGTCGAGGAGTATGACTCCATAGTTCATAACAGTGTTTGGGACGTGGTTCCAAGACTAGAGAACAAGTCAGTTGTGAGTTCTTGTTGGCTTTACAAGGTAAAGCAAGCTGCTAATGGTTGTGTGGAGAAGCATAAGGCAAGATTTGTTGCCTGTGGTTTTTCACAGGTCAAGGGGATTGACTATGATGAGACCTTTTCTCTTGTCGCAAGGCACTCAACTATCAGATCAATGTTGGCACCATCAGCATAGATGGATTGGAAGATCCATCAGATGGATGTGAAGACTACACTCCTCAATGGCAAGATTGAGGAAGAGGTATACATAGAGCATCCGGAAGGTTTTGAGACCTTTGATCATGAGTCACATGTGTGCCGACTCAAGAGAGCATTGTACGGGCTGGAACAAGAACCTCATGCTTGGTACACCATGATAGACAACTACTTCACTGGGTTGCTCTTCACAAAGGGTGAAGCGCATGTGAACGTGTACCATATCATGGTGAAGGGTAAGCCATTGATCATTGTACTTTATGTTGATGATCTCATACTGATAGGTGATGATCAGTTGATCATGTCTTGCAAGGAGGACCTTGTAAGAGAATTCGAGATGAAAGACTTGGGTCTCATGCATTACTTCCTTGGCATGGAAGTGTGGCAGAACGATGGGGAGTTGTTTGTGTCTCAAGGCAAGTATGCCAATGATATACTAAATAGATTCCACATGGACAAGTGAGAATCCATGCAGATTCCTCTAGAAGGTAACTAGAGGAAGGAGGATGCTACTTCAGGTGAATTAGTAGAGGCTATTATGTACAGGCAGCTTGTGGGTTCACTGATGTACTTAGTGAACACATGACCAGATTTGTGCTATGCGGTGAATCAACTGAGTCAAGGGATGGTTCAGCCTACCAAGATGCTTTGGAAGTCGGCAAAGCATATATTGAGATACCTCGGAGGCACATCTTAGTATGTATTATGGTACATACAGATAGAGGGAGTTAAGCTACATGGCTTCACTGATGTAGATTGGGTAGCGAGTCCATAAGATTGGAAGAGCACATCAGGAGGGATTTTCAACCTTGGGTTAGCTGCAATTTCTTAGTACATCAGGAAACAGAGGTCGATTGCACTCAACTCAGAAGAGGCTGAATACATGGCTGCAAGTCAGTAAACATGTGAGGCCATCTGGATGTGGAAGATCCTAGTTGGTTTGTTTGATCAGAGGATGGATCCAACTGTGATCTATTGTGATAACCAGAGTTGTATCAAACTCTCTGAGAATCCAGTATTTCATGATAGGTTCAAGCACATTGAAATCCAGTATCATCATCTCAGAGACTGTGTAGCTAGGAGGATCATGTTTTTGCAGTATATTTCAACAGAGGAGAAAGATGCTGACATTTTGACAAAGGCATTGTCAAAGTGTAAATTCGAGTTCCATAGAGACAAGATTGGAGTGAAAGATAATCCCTTTCTTGTTGAGAGGGAGTGTTGAAATGTGTCAACAAGAATATTCCAATTTTAATTTGTCCTTGATTAAAATTGTCACTCAAAATTTGAATTTAGACTCACCAGCTACTTGAAAAATAATTAATTAATTCATCTTGAGTTAATTAGTTGGAGAAATTCAAGTTAGAAATCTTTCTGAAGTCATGCAATAGTTATCCCTTAAATTAAGGATATTATCCCTTAATTAAGGAGATAAGATTGAGTTATATTTGAGTTGTAATTAGTTAGCTCAATTTACTGAGTTAAGTCTAGTTAAATTAGTTCCAAACTATTTGAGAAACTAATTGTGGGTTATCAATCAGTTGATGTATGCATGCAGTCAACTAGTGTACTCCAGATAACTGAAGATTCTCTCATCAATGACTCATGCATGTCTATTTTGAAAAACACCTAGTTGAGATTAAAGATAGGGATAGTGTACTATCAATTGCATGTGTTTTCTTATAAATAAAACTCATGCATGCAGAAGGAACAACATTTCTTGAGCATTGAGCAGTTTTACAGGGTGTGAGATCAGTGTGAGAGATCAATGTTCCACTTGGTAATAGGATCACCCAGGAGAGATTGCGCAAGCAAAATAGGAGCATGGAGGGCAGAGGAGAAGGTTTATGAGAATTCTATTTTGCATGTGAGAATCTGAGGATTGTACTGAGAGATGGCTAGCTATGAGAGCTAAGGCTTTGTGTAATTTTGAGAGATTTCTAACTTGTATGATAATACAGATAGTAGGGTTTTTAGCTGAGGCTTTCCCCTGAGTATTCTTCTATGTTTCATATGCATTGATTCTTCTTCTGGTTATATGTGTTCATCTTGATATTTCTCAAATCTTTTAAAGCTTCCACAAATTGATTGTAGAAGTAGGTTAAAGTACTTTGCTTTGGTTATATTTCATGATCAGGTTAATCAACAACCAAAATTTCTACAACATTTTTGTTAAAATATTATGATAAATATAATTGAATAATAAAATGAATTCTATAAAACATATATATTAATAAACTTTAAAAATATGATTATCAAACTAGGTGGAATTATAAAAAATCATTGTAATTTACAAACTATCTCATTGTTGCAATTCCAACATAATTACATAGAATACTTCACAGATGTCCCCAAGGTATATTGTCTTATAATCTGGCAGTGAAGCCCAACTTTATGTATAAAGGCTATGAAATCTGCAATCTATAAGTCTGATCCAAAATGGATTTTGGATAGACTCCTAAGTCTAAGTGTTCCTCACAGAGGAAAATGAAAGTCCAAGGAAGTTCCTGGACATAGCCCCATTACAAAGATGTCTTCCTTCAAAACCTACTGCAACTTGAATGGGAAAAAATTGACATGGGATGCAGAATTTATCTCTCAAAGAAGATGCCCTTTTTTCCTTAGAAAAAGAGGTAAAATCCCCTAAAAATGGCAAAAAACCCTGATAAAGGGAAATCGCATTGGAAAAAGGAAAATGGTCGGACTTAAGCGAAGGCAGAAGGAACTCCGATCCACTACTCTGATGTATCGGATCGGAGGCAGACATATGTGCGATATCGGAACCCTAGACCTCGCGATTGGGATCATGCATTACATCGATCGCCAATGATTGGATTGGTGCATTGGCGTTAGTGACGTACAGAACCCCTGGGCCATATGTGACACCATATACAATAGTGATCACAACAGGGAATGTCAGCTATCAAATCGTGAGTAGAATGGCGGACAAGATTAAATCAGATCAATGATTTATGGACCTGATGGATTTCATAAGTGCAATTCATAAAATTTGAAATCTGATAAAGGGGTGTTTTCTTTGTATTTATGCATTTCTGCTATAAAACCAAAATACAAAGGAATGCACCTGATGTGATGAATCCAGACTTGAAAGGGTTTATAAATGTAAATGTATATTATTTAAAGTCCACCATAAAGCCATTCGATGGTATTTCAGAGTTTTAATGTATTTTTATAAATACAAAGGAAATGTGAATGAGGTGATAAAACGGACCCGAAAGGTTTTATACATGCAGCAATATATAATTTGAGTTCTGTAAAGGAAGATTTCGGTCAGGCCTCAAGCAGTAAATAGTGTTGGGCTGGCTCTGCCCTATCCCACAGACTTGTTGACATGTGGCTAGCAGAGGAGAGAGGAAAACCACCTTTTCGGGTGGGTAGCCTCCGTACCCTTAAGGCGCTCGAGATCGCATATTGACTGTTGGATCGGGGATCACCCAGATTGATGGTGGGGCTTGTGAAAGTGACCCAAGATGGACCCGATGTGATTATAGGGTGAATTCGATAGAATTTGAAGTCCGATAAAAAAGGATTTTGTCGGGTTTTTGAAGGTTTTCCCGCGTATTTTGGATTTTTCCCATTACACTAATGTGGTGTGATATGACACTTAATGGCGGACCCAATAGGGGTTTGTGGGTGATTGAATGTAATTTCACGTCCGAAATACACTCCCTATGGTTTATTTTTCCAGAAAACTCTGTGTGATTGATTTTTTCTCACTTTTTGGATTTTCACCTATGAAACGACCCCAAATCATTCTATAACCACTGCTAATCATCATGCCACGGTGCAGTAGGTTCTTTTACAAGAAACGATGCATTCTAAAGTGACAAAGCCAGAAAGGGACAAGGAATCACAAATAAACGGCCAGGGAGCCAAAAAGCCAGGAAGATGCCTGAAAAGAGCCAGAGAGTATGATTGAGAGCACAAGAAGAAGAAGTCAAAAGGCAGAAGCAGCGAGAGCCAAAAAGCTACTACGCAGAGTAGCTGAGGGAGCCTTTGGGGTCACTTGAAGTTCAAGTGAAAATCCAGAGAGCTGAAGGTTGTAGAAAGCCAAAGAAGCTAGAGCCTATGAGCCAAATCCAAGAGCCAAAGCCAGAGCTAAGAGTTAGAGCCAGAGCCAAGAGCCAAAGCCAAAGCCAAGAGCCAACAGTTGAGAGCTTCAAGAGCCAGGGATAAAATGGTGTCTAAACCCATTACTTCTATGTAAAACTGTGGAGCTGAGCCAAGAGCTTGTAAAAAATGACTTGCCATAATCCCAGCGAGCATAGTTGAGTTGACTAGAGCTCAAGGAGATGTAGCCCAAGTGTTATGGGTAACTCCATATTAAGTTGCTCTCTTATGTGTTTGTTATTTGTTGCATTGTTTGCACTGTTACATGTATTTACATATCAATAGAAGAAACAACTTTTAAAGCACATAAACAGTTAAAATAACCATAAGCATACACCTTATTTTCAAGAACATATTTAATTCCACATTGGTTAATCTTTTGTGACTTATGAATGTTTAAGCTTTGGGAGTGGGAGAGGTTCTTGTAAGTTAGACAAGAAGCCTAAGTGCCCCATTTTTTGATCAAGTGGTATTAGAGCTTGAGATTGATTAACCCCACCTTCAAAGAAGGTTATATCAGAAGGCTTAATTGACAAAGCAAAGATTGCTTGTCTGAAAGGTGTTTAAATAGTCAGAGGTTGACTGTATGCTTATTGCGGACTGACTATTGTTTGAGTTTGTAGAGGTGAAAGGAAAGTTGTTGATAGCTTAGTGTCACGTGGAATTAGTCGAACTTGCGGACAAGACAGACCTTCCTAGAATCTAATGAAGACCTAATGACAAACAAACCAACCAGACACTATCTTTCTCTAAATGCGCTTTATAAATAATGGCAAACAAATGTGTTTAAGGGCCTACCTCATGTCCAACGCAAGTTCAGAGATGCCTTCGCTCCTTTGATCCAAGTAAGTTCCTTCGTCGCAAACCTGCAAGCACAAACAAGGAAAACAATTAAATAGCACCTGAATATCCAATATTATAAAACATATTTAACATTAAAGTCAAGGAGTCCATGAAACAAATAGCATAAGATACGTGTTGAGAAAAATGAGCTTGATTATATTAATTCAAAAGAAAGAACCTTACAACCTTTGCCTTGACGTTGTACAAGCTCCTTCTAGGGTCCAACAAGAAGTCTCCTCTACTTTGACAAGCTTCACTCACTCCCTAATGGGGCCAAAAAGGTATCTGATCTCTCCTCTTAAGCTCAAATAGGAAGTCTTGATTTCACTAGCATTTACCCTCAAAAGTTCGGCTTCTAACCTCCCTGGCCACTGACCCAATGCCTCAATTTATAGTGCAATGGAGATCAGTTACCAGCTCCTCCTTCAAAGGGATAGAGTCCTCCTTCAAAGGGATAGCTCCTCTCAACAAGGGATTAATTCCTCCTATGTTGGGATGCATGAACCACTTGGAGCGAACAATACACGTAACAAATGCTTCTAGAAAACTCTAGAATTAACCCAAGATGAGTTTTTTTAAGATAAAGATTGCGCATTTTGACTTCTATAGGGGTACGCACCCTCCCCTTTACATACAGAGCGTATAAGTACGCAGATAACTTGAAGAAAAGGTGCGGGCCCGCAGGCAAAAGTAAGAGAAAGTGCGGAACCAGAGTTATATTGCTTTTTTGATGTCTTTCTCTTATTTCTCAAGCTTGTTTTTAAGAGCTGAGGTTTAAGACTTGCTTAGGGA
>APFE030234758.1:115248-171851 GCA_000404065.3 Pinus taeda | reverse complement strand
AGTAAGAGAAAGTGCGGAACCAGAGTTACATTGCTTTTTTGATGTCTTTCTCTCATTTTTCAAGCTTGTTTTGAAGAGCTGAGGTTTAAGACTTGCTTAGGAAGCTGGTATAGGTGATGATAGGCCTACACCGACTCCAAATAATCAGGGTGCGATATTTTTGTGTAACATGAATTGTGATATGGACTGACACTAACAGGAAGGATACTTCATATTCAATGTGGAAGACATTGAAGGACCTCTACTAGAACAGTAGCGACTAGATGAAATTGGCACTCAAGGATAAGCATTGAAGAATCAAGATGGAGAATGGCGATACTATTTCCATATCTAAACAAGCTCACCACTTGTAGAGATAAGATTGGTAGTGTGGGAACAACTACTGTTGATGATGATATGGCGAGCCTCGCTCTCCTTGGCCTTCCAAAGAGCTGGAATAGCTACCAGGACTCTGTGAATGGAAGGGAGAAACTACTGGATTAGGAATGATTGTGGTCGGATCTCATGCAAGAGGAGATCAGGAGGAGCACTTGAGATGGTTCTTCATCCAAGGATAATGATGAAGAAAATGTAGCCTTAGCAAGTAAGGCAAGGAAAGGGAAGGGGAAGGATTCCCATTCCAAATCGAATTCTTCTCATGGAGGGAAGAAGGGTGACAAGTCTAAAGTGAGATGCTTTAATTGTCATGAGATGGGACATTATGCGACCGCCCATCAAAGAAGTCCAAGAAGGGATCCTTGGGAGGATCGGAAGGTGAGGCATTAGCCTCTCAGTTTGAAATGGACTTTACCCTCATCGCATGCATGGTGTCATCAATGATGGGTTGTGGTTGGTATCTTGACAGTGGAGCCTCATTCCACACAACCGACGATAAAAGTTTATTGATTACCTTGGAGGAGAAAGACCTCAAGATTTGCATAGAGATGGGTGACGATGAAAGGTATAGTGTTTCAGGAGTGGGCACAATTACTTCTTAGAGGGAGCATGGACCTCCTATCACCTTGATAGATGTGAAGTATGTGCCTGGACTGAAGAAGAACTTGGTATCAGTCGTGATGTTGGAGGACAAAGGCTACGATGTTGTCTTCAGTAAAGGAAAGGCATTCTTTAGACACATCACCACAAGACAGGTGAAACATATCGGTTCACGAGTTAAGAACCTGTATGCTCTTAAGGTTCAAGATGCATGCAAAGCCTTGAGAAGCAAGGCAAATGTTAGAGACTTGGTGGTTGAGAGGGAGAGTAAATTACCTCTCAACATACAGCCCCAGAAGAAGTCTCACACAATTGTGGAGGAGCCACAATTGGAGAAGTGGGCAGAGGGATCACATGTATCCATACCTCTAGGTGTGAGTTGGGGCGATGTGAAGTGATAGTCCCATGAAGGCTAAAATTGGGTAGGGTCCATTGAGAGGTTTTATCTCATGGATCGTACCTTTCTATGGGAGCCCAAAGTACATAGTAGCAGGAGGAATCAGTGGGATTGATGCAGTCATAGATCAAAGTGATAGAGGCTAGAGAAATCAGATACTGAAGAGCACATAGAAGGATTGACAATAATGAAGAAAGGTAGAGTCAGCCGAAGCGCAAATTTTTCAGTTGACAGAGGAAATAGTAGTCAAAAACTTTGATGACAGATGCATCATACTGATTAAGGTTGGATGTTTCTTTTGTTTCTAGAGTTGTTGGAGCAACAACACTTGAGAGAAGTGTTGCATGTAGAGCATTCCAAATTTTCACGATCGCGATCGAGTTGAATTCCTTTCTTGTTGAGAGGGAGTGTTCAAAATAGCAACAAGAAATGATAAAAATAGAATCCAGAAATTCCAATTTTAACTTGTCCTTGAATTAAAATTATGAATTAAAATCGAATTTAGTCTCACCAGCTGCTTGGAAATAATTAATTAATTAATTATGGATTAATTAGTTGGAGAAATTCAAGTTAGAAGTCTTTTTGAAGTCATGCAAGATTTATCCCTTAAATTAAGGAGATTATCCCTTAATTAAGGAGATAAGATTGAGTTATATTTGAGTTGTAATTAGTTAACTCAGTTTATTGAGTTAAGTCTAGTTAAATTAGTTCTAAACTGTTTGAGGAACTAATTGTGAATTATCAGTCAGTTGATGCATGCATGCACTCAACCAGTAAACTCCAGATAACTGAAGATTCCCTCATCAAAAACTCATGCATGTATATTCTAAGAAAGACCCAGTTGAGCTAAATGTCAAGGATAATGTACTATTAGTTACATGTTTTCTCCTATAAAGGAAACTCAAGCATGCAAAAGGAATAAGGTTCCTTGAGGATTGCGCAGTTATGATAGGGTGTGAGATTAGTGTGAGAGATCAGTGTTCCACTTGGTTGAGAGTTTTCCACTTGATAACAAGAGGATCACCCATGATAAATTGTGCTAGGAGCTTGGAGGGCAGAGGAGAAGGCTTGTGAGAAGCTTTGATTGCCTGTGAGCATCCAGGAGGATTGTACTGAGAGCTAGCTAGCAGTGAGAGCTAAGGCTTTGTATAATTCTGATCTATTTCCACCTTGTATGATAATACAGATAGTGAGGTTTTTAGTTGAGGCTTTCCCCTGAGTATTTTCTGTGTTTCATGTTCATTGATTCTTCTTCTTCTTGTTATATGTGTTCAGCTCGATTGAGCTCAATCTTTTAAGCTTCCGCAACTTGATAGTAGAAGTAGATTATAGTATTTTTCTTTGGTATATTGCATTATCAGGTTAATCTACGGTCAAATCTTTTACATGATCTTAGTGCGAGATTTGTAGAGAATTTGTAGAATTTCTACAAAATCATGCAAATGATTATTTCTCTTCTTTGAATATATGGTAATATCATCTAGATATGCCATAATAGTTTTATTAATCAACCCTTTGAAAGCAATTTCCATCGCTCTCTAGAATGTAGATCCTGCATTCATTAATCCAAACGGCATTTTCTGATATGCATTTGTTCCCCACTTTGTTCTGAACGTAATTTTTAATTGGTCTTCTAGATGAACAAGGATCTGATTGTATCTTGAAAATATCTAAAAAAGACATTAATTTAGAACCAACAACTAATTGTAGAACTTGTTCCATTGATGGGAGGGGAAATTGTTCTTTTGACATGCCTTATTTAAATTCCTAAAATCAATACAAATGAAAATATCACTACTCTTCTTTCTAATCGGTACAAGATTGGAAACCCATTTGGAATGTCTCGTTTGAAAGATGATTTTGGCTTTTAAAATTTTATTCAGCTCGCTTTTAATCTGAGTTTCCAAATTTGAATGTATCTTCCTATGTTTTTGTTGAATGGGTTTAACATTTAGTACCATTGGGATAATGTGTTGAATGATGGAGGCGTCATAAGTTTTCAGATCTTGATAATTCCAAGCAAAGATATATTTATATTTCTTTAATAGATGAATAAATTCATTTCTTTCTTCATATGAGATACCAAGACCTAAGTTTATATTTTGGGGTTTTATATCAGAACCTAGGTTAACTAATTCAAATCTCAAAGTTGAACTTTGAAATTTGCAGTTGTTGACCTTTATAAATCTATATTTAGGATCATAAAGATCCTCAAGCTTAACTATAGGTTTTGGTAGAGCATTTCTTTCCTTTGATTTATTCAATTGAGAATCATGTTCATCCTCATCAATTACTTAGTCAAGATAGGATTCTTCGAATGTTAAAAAATATAGGATATCTCCATCATCGTCCAATACTCGCTAATTGGTAACATTATCGAGAATGGATGGGCAAAAAATCAACTCTATAGAAAATTTGTCTATACTAAAATCTTTAGGTGGGATTAATTTAGATGTAACATTGGCCAAAATATCAGCACTAGCATTCTGTATTCTTACTATTGGAGAAATATTGAATGCTATAAGATGTGAATATTTTGAATTAAGGATTGATAATGCCTAAAGTGATTTGAAACACAATGGATATTGTTTCTGACTTCTTTTATAACGATTTTAGAATCGCCAAATATTTGAAGATATTCAACACCAAGATTAATCACTTTATACAATCCTTGTACTAATGCTTCATATTATGCAATATTATTAGTACATTCAAATTCTAGCCTACATGCTAGCATAGTTTTTTCACCAGTAGGGCTTATTAATATACATCCATCTCCAGCACTAGATTTAGAACCATCAAGATAAATATTCATGCTTATTTACGATAGTATCTAAAACATTAATACATCTAGTAAAATTTGTTTGCAAATAATTTTCAATTTGAGAAGAAGCTAAATTTGCTAAAAAAAGGAGATTCCTAAGCTGTAAAAATTCCAAAGAAAGATTTTGAAGAATAATTGCCAAGGATGTTATTTGTAAAAACTACAGGCTCATTCTCTTCATCCAAATCAATAACCAAGTGTTTCATATGCTTTTCTCTCTCTACTCGAATTTGATTTGGTTTTCCATTGTATGGAAGCCATATACATGACCAATCTGTGGAAAAATAACCATGTAATTTCTCAGACCAGTCCCTTCTTAAGATAAGATTGTAAAATTTAGGAATATCAACAATAAAAATATAAATAATCTAACAAACCCTTGAATTTGAGGATAATATTATTAAAACAGAATTTAATTCTCCTAAGACCTTAACTTTGGTTCTATCTAAATGCACAATTTCCACAACAGATTTTTCAGGTGTTATGTTCAGTTTGAGACAAATTGAATATGGCATTATATTTGAGGAAACACCTGAGTCTATTAGGAAATTATGAACATTTTTATTAAAAACCTCAAAGGTTAATAAAAAAGGAGGGGTATGAGAATTGGACCAATCTCCAATTAGAATTGCATCTGAGGTGTCAATTTTGTTAGGAGTATCATCTGGAGCCTTTCCTTTTCCTAATGAGGCTTTTGTGGTTGGAAAAAGGAGATGCAAGGAAAACATTTAATTCTTTGAGAAAAAAAAAAAAAAAAAAAAAAAAAAAAAAAATGTTTCTTAAGTTTACTTACCTCATACACGGAAATATTAGCTTTTACTTTCTTCATATCTTCCACAGTATTATACTCTATATCTTTATACGAAACAATAAGAGTTTTTGATGTAGAAGGAGAATTGGAAGAGGAGGGGATGGATTCAATAGATTTGGGAGGAGATTTGTTTGTTGTGCTTCTATCCTTATTGACAGGGGTAAATGACCTTTGTTTTGCACTTGAAGAAGGTGAATCAATGGATATTTTACTCCTAGTATCTACAGGTAAGGCTTCTCCTTCTTCATCATTTTCCAATGTAGTGAGGATGAAATCTCATAATCCATGTGCTTCGACCAATTCTTATTCTTTTGATTCTTCTACAAATAAACATAATTCTCCATCCTCTTCTAGATCTGAATCAACGTTAGATATGACCTTAGGTGGTTGATATGACGAAGGTTGAGCTTTCTTAAATGGTCTAAAAGTATTTTTTGAGGAATATGATACTTGATTTTTAATCTTGACCATTTCATTTGACATTGTTTTAAGGACTTTCTGTAATCCTTCTAAATTGAGAGTATCTTTAGATGGCTTCTTTTTGGTATCTTCTTTGAAAGTCACTTTCTTATATTTTCTCTCTTCTAGGATGGTTTTCTTCTCTAAGGCTAAAATATATTTTTCGACGGATAAAGCTTCTTTCATATTATCACTTAAAGTGATTTTATTAGCTTTATATACGAATATGGAAATATTAGAGGGAAGTGCAGAAATATACCATTCTACCTGTACATCTTCACCAGGTTGTGAAGTATCTAGAATCTTGTTAAGCAATTTATTGAACCTAGAATTGAAATCTTTGATTCTTTCATTTTTGTTTGTTTTAAGATTGGAAAGATCAATAACTAGGGTTACAGTTGTACGATCATCTCAAAACTTTGTAAAAAAATTCTCTTGAAACGGATTCCAATTATTAATTGAACCTGATGGTAAGGAAAAATGCTACAATCCTGCTGATCCTGTAAATGTATATGGAAAAAGTCTACATACACAACCTTCTTCTGTAACCTCTTTGAGATTAATAGCCAACATATAATTATGCAAATGTTCTTCAGCATGAATCCTGTCATCAGAATTGAAATTAGGGAACCATCTTTTTGGATATTTAGGCAAAGGATGAAGGGGGTGTTGGCATGTTAACAATGCCTAGATTTGTCCAAGGTCTATTAGCTATTGTGGGAATTTCAATAGAAGAAGTTGTAGTAGTATAAGAGGTTGAATGTGTGGAATAAGTAGCCCCTTCACTAGTACTACTCGAACTAGCACCTCTTGGTTGGGAATGGGCAATAGGGATGAATGGATTGGTTGGTTGAGAAGATGCTAATGAGGCGGAACAAAATATAGGTGTTTTTGGGGGAGATGAAGACAAAATATCACTAGTGGATGATTAAACTTCAGACTTTTTGTCTTTCTTCAGTGGCAAGGTAAGGGAAACTCAAATGGAGTGATCTCGATTTTCTCACTTTGAGAACGAGTCAAAATACGTGAAGTGGGAAAAGATGATGATACGCTATCTTCAAATAACTTAGAATGTTGAGGCTTTTCTTGGGAAATAGAGATTCCTTCTCATTTGTCATTTAAATTCTAAACTTTAGGTAACTCTTGTAAAGGAGGTTGATTGGTTGTCTTAGGGCATGTACTAGGAGATTTGGTTACAACTTCCGGTCTAGGGGTAGGAGATTTCGAGTGAGATCTAGAAGTCGGGGGATATTTTGAGGGCGAATGACTCTTCAGATAACCTTTTGATTTCAGATTAGACCTTATTGCCATTCATAGTTGGAGGTCCTCCTTCTAGCGCCAAAAATATTGAAGGATGGAACTTGACTACCTCAACATCAAGGAATACCACTCGATCGAGAGCATAAAGCAACTTTGTTTCCATTGAAATTGGTGGGTCTGACTGGGTATAAAGGGACCAATTTCCCAGTTTAAAGAGATTTAATATAATAATAGAATGAAAACCAATGAAATGATTTTATAGCTAATGATAAAATTACTAAATAAACTTATTCTACGTATTTCTCGGGATAACACATCTTTATATGTGATTCAAAGAAAATTTTCAAAAAGTATATAACAATATTAGATCATTCAATACTTTGATGAAAATAAAAGCATATATGACAAACTAAATTAATTAAATAGTTAATTAATTTAGTTGGTTAAAACTCAATCACATAAAAGATCTTGTTATCTCATACATAATCACAAATCATTCAATTCTGCACATCAATAGTGATAATGCTTTATTGTTTTCAAAGCAGTTATATAATGAAATAATGCATAAGAGATTCACTATCTAATTCAGTAACACATAAAGATAACAGAAAGATAATATTACTCGGTGAATTAGCGCTCTTCTTATGAAAAATACAGCTTTCAGGCTCAGCTTCTCAATTCAATAACTTTGGATCAAACAATAGTGCAAGTTCAAAGTTGCCTTCTCAAAATTTTGGATCCCTCTCTAAATGCATGAAAGAAATTGTATTGTTGCATTCAAGAGACACCTTAGCACGAGCCACTAACTATGAGGCTTCACTATAAAATGTCAATAAATTTCTAAGTTCACTTGTGATAAACTTTGAATATCTTGAACCCTTTTCTTAGATGTTTCCTGCCAAGATTGTTTTAAAGCTTTGAAATCTAGCAATGCGTCCTTTGGGAATTATTGAATTAGATTGGCCTACAATAAGGTATCTGTAATGTATTCGGTGAAATTTGAGGAAAGATTTTTGGCACTTATAATAGCCATTTCTGCATGTTTCATTTTGATATTCCAGTCACCAAAAATGATATCCTTGTGTGATTCTTCAATTTGAGGAAGATTAGTTGATCTTCCCTGAGCACTGTCTTGCCAATCTATATGCCCAAAACATTTCTTGTCAATTTCTTCATAAAACATCCTCAAATCAGACAGTTGGTTTACTAAAGATTCACTGGTTTTTGACAAGTCATGAATTAAATCCAATTTGTGATAGAAGATAGCCTACTACTTTGTTAGGATTATATTCAATTCTAATGCCTCCTTGCAGAATTCATATATCTCTGGATTTTCCCTCTGTTGGTTTATCTTTCGTTGCAATTGCAATATCAGTTCATCTTTGTCCTTTGCTTCATATTCAAATTTTAGCTTTAAATTATGAAAACTTTTCGGTAACTTGGTAAGGTTTGCTTTCCATTGTTGCTCAACTACTTGCTTTTCAATCTGGAAGTTTGTTCTAATTGAATAATCCTTTCATCTTTTTAATTGCATTAGCAATTTTATTTTTGTAGCTTTATCAATGGTAGTACTAGCGTAAGCTCCTGCGAACTGAGATAATATTTTCAACTCCTCGCAAGGGGTTGTTTGAGCTCCTTTCCAAAGAACTTGAAAAGGAGTTTCATTTAAAACTAGTGCTTGTGATTGCTCTAACTTTCTTTTCTACCTTACCTGCTCATTATTGATTTATGCTTTAGACTATAAAATATTTCCAAAGGCGGGATTCCTTCAATCTTGAGGACAATCTCAATAGTAGGGAATGAAAGAATTATTTCCATATCATTAGCAATAGTTGATTGATTGACAATTTCAACCTCAATGTTATTCTCAGAAGTTACAGGAATATTATTCCCTTGAGAAGCCTCAATATTAAATGAGGTTGTCCCTATAGTTTCTGGAACCTATTATGTCTCTCTGCTAATTGTAACTTTTTCTTCTTGTATATTCGTTGAGATACATGTAACCTGATTTTCTTCTGTCGTCAAAACATAGTTGAACTCCTCCCATACTTCATCCAATTTGTTCTCCTCTTTAATTTCGATTGTTTGCTCAACAGTTATAATAGTTGTTTCAAAGACTTGGGAAATAATTGGAGCTTTTGAAGAGGAGGATGATGCAACTGAAACTTCTGAGTTCTGTCGAAATTGTTTTAACAGGGATTCTGGCAAATGGGTTATTCTTTGTTGACGATATTGATTGAATATAATCAATTCATCAGGACTTAGATTATTTGCTGCCAATTTTTCTACCATATAATACTCTGCAACCATTTCAAACAAATCATCGAACTTGTTAGGCTCGTTTGAAAATGGTTTGAGCTTAGCCTATATTGTAACATCTTTCGCTATGATATTAGGGTCATATGTCTCATTTAGTATTGTTGGAAAAATAAAGGCTTTTAATTGTTCAATTTCAACTAAGGAATGCTTGAAATTCTCTAAGACATAGGTACCAAAAGGGATAGGAAAACATGGCATCGTATATTTCTTGGAATATTTAAGTACTTTAGTTAAGCCCTTACCAACTGTTTGATAAACAATTCCTTTGGCCAACAATTTATCTGGGAAAAAAAGGGGCAAAATATGAGGATGGGCAAGGCTAGCAAAAGCCCGAATGTAAGTAAATGACTCTTCCCCAAACCACTTTCCTATAGGCTTTCAGTCTATATTGGCTTATGCAGTGACTTTAGGGGCTTTTCTACCAAAGACCTCTTGGTGGATAGGGAGCATGACCTCATGACAGATTTTGTAGAAGTGAGCATGGTATTTGGTTTCCTAAAGCATATCAGGATAAATAGATGTAGGACTAGGAAATTGGTCTGTCCATTTCCATCCTAGAGATGGAAAATCATAAGAAAAACAAATTGTGTCCATGACATAGGCGCTCATAAAGAAAGGATGAGTCGTTCTTTCAAGAACATTGTACTTCTGTCTATAATTGAATATTTGAGTGGTCAAATTGTTGGTTAAAATAGTCGCCCAATCCATGATATAGCCATCAACAGAGGCTTATACCAATGGCACCCATTATTTAGAGAATTTTTGTGTATTTGGATAACCATAGAGGCGACATAACATAGAAGAAATATGAGATAAAGGGCCAACATTAGAGGCTAATGAATACATACCCCTATCCTCTTGCTTGTGTTTGTTTCAGTCCCTTCTCCATTCTCTGATCAGCTCCGCGAGATTCAAATTCTCTTGCATGAATTTATGGAAAAATTGTGTATCATATTTCTTCTGAGGTTGAGGTAGATAATATATTTTCCTTAAATCCTCAGCTTTAAAAGACCTAAGAACTGTCTTCTTTAGAGTTATAAACATTCTGTCAGTAATGTCCAGATGGTCAACAACCCATCTTACCATATCTATATATGGTAGAATTTTGGGGCGGGCAAAAATTCTATGGAGAAATGAATTGGCCATATAATTTCATGTGTCATTGTTACTTGGAGGAGAATCATTAGCAATAGCAGCCTATTTCACTATTATTCTTGGATTTTCATCCTCGAATAGTTTGTATATTGCCTCCCAGGAGGGAGAACCTGCATCCTCAGTGCATGCAGTATCTGTAAACAATGGATACATCTCAGACACTTCTTCAGGGGGCAAGACTAGTTCTTGTTGTATTACAAACTTCCTCCCCGCCTTGTTTATTCTTGACATGTCCTTTAACTGCTCTTTATTAGAAATTACTTGTAAAGAAAAAAATCAAGATAAATAGCAAAAGCTTCGAAAGATGAAAAGAGACATACCAATTCAATGCGAGCTTTATGGAAAATCCTTTCACATTAACTCAAAATTATTAAAAATCATAAAAAAAACCTCAAAATTAGAACTATGGAGAGTGGTCACTTAATTTTCAAACGTTTGTTCACGTGACGTTGATACTTGTCATTATATCAAAAAATCTTTTATCAGCATTTGGTATCAGGTGATATTAACATAACTCAGTGATTTGCGATTTCCAAAAAACATACAGGTGTAGGATCTATATTAATGAGATACTGGAGTTTTAACAAAATGTGATATTGGCATCCATCAATTAACAGAATGTGATATCGGCTTTTAACGGATTGCGATATTGGTTTTAGCATTTCGCAATTTCGCTTATCGGATTTTCACAATTTCTCTTATCGGCTTTTCATTGTTTCATAATCGTCTTTTCATTGTTTCACAATCGGCTTTTCATTGTTTCACAATTGGATTTTCGTTGTTTCGCTAATCTTTGAAACCGTCGATACTACGTGTAGGTTTTAATAAGACCAATATTTTTATGAAATTTCCATTTATTTGTTACGATTTCAGGATTTGTAAGAATTGTAATTTATTTCCTAAAACTACAAAAGGATTCCTAAAAGGTTTTATGCCATTTTCATAAACTTTCTTGTTTTATTCGAAAATAAAAGAGTAAATATAAAACTTATCCTATTTTATCTAAACAAGGAAGGATTTTATCATAAAAAAATTTAAAGGGTCCCCATTATTGTTTCTCCTAAGTCTAAAGATAATGGGGGTTGTTGAGTACCACAATAGAGCTAAATATGGGATCAATGACAGATGTGTAGAAATTTCTCTATAGATCAACTACTTCTGATACCATGTAGAAATTCTACAAATTCTCTACAATTATATCTCTAAGATCATGTAGAAAATCTGATTGTAGATTAACTCAATAATGCAATATACCAAAGCAAAATACTATAGTCTACTTCTACTATCAATTTGCAGAAGCCTAAATATTGAGTAAGATCGAGTTGAACACATATAACCAGAAGAAGAGGAATCAATGCACATGAAACACATAAAATACTCAGGGGAAAGCCTCGGCTAAAAACCCCACTATCTGTATTATCATACAAGGTGGAAATACATCATAATTATACAAAGCCTTAGCTCTCACAGCTAGCCATCTCTTAGTACAATCCTCTTGGATGCTCACAGGAAATCCTAGCTTCTCACAAGCCTTCTCCTCTACCCTCCAAGCTCCTATTTCCTTGTGCAGTTACCTCTGGGATGATCTCCTTCACCCAGTGTAACACTACTCTAACACACTGCTAAAACTGCGCAATCCTCAAGGAACCTTCCCTTGATTGCAGGCATGAGTTTCCTTTATAGGTAAACACATGCAACTGAAAGTACATTGTCCTTGACATTTAGCTCAACTGGGTCTTTCTTATAATAGACATGCTTGAGTTTCTGATGAGGGAATCTTTAGTTATTTGGAGTACACTGGTTGAGTGCATGCATGCATCAAATGACTGATAACTCACAATTAGTTCCTCAAATAGTTTGGAACTAATTTAACTAGACTTAACTTGGTAAACTAAGTTAACTAATTACAACTCAAATATAACTCAATCTTATCTCCTTAATTAAGGGATAATTGTTGCATGACTGCAAAAATACTTCTAACTTGAATTTCTCCAACTAATTAATCCATAATGAATTAATTAATTAATTCCAAGTAGCTGGTGCGACTAAATTCAATTTTAATTCACAATTTTTAATTCAAGTACAAATTAAAATTGCAATTTTTGGATTCTATTTTTATCATTTCTTGTTGCTATTTTCAACACTCCCTCCCAACAAGAAAGGAGTTCAACTGGATCCTGATCGTGAACCTTTGGAATGTTATGCATGCAACACTTCTCTCAAGTGTTTTTTCTCCAACAACTCCAGAAAGAAAAAAAAAAGCATCCAACCTGAATTAGTATGATGCATCTGTCATCAAAGTCTCTGACTACTGTTGCCTCTGTCAACTGAAAACTTTGCAGTTCGGTTGACTCTCCCTTTTTGTATTGTTTTCAATCCTTCTCAGCGCTCTTTAGTATCTGACTACTCTAGCCTCTGTCACTTTGATCTCTGACTACATCAATCCCACTGATTCCTCCCGCTACTATGTACTTTGGGCTCCCGTAGCAAGGTACGATCCATGAGATAAAACCTCTCAATGGACGTTATCCAATTTTAGCCTTCTTGAGACTATCACTTCACATCGCCCCACCTCACACCTAGAGGTATGGCTGCATGTGATCCCTCTACCCACTTCTCCAATTGTGGCTCCCCCACAATTGTCTAAGACTTCTTCTGGGACTACATGTTAAGAGGTAATTTTCTCTCCCTCTCAACCACCAAGTTGCTAACATTTTCCTCCACAAGGCTTTGCATGCATCTTGAACCTCAAGATCATATAGGTTCTTAACTTGTGAACCGATCTGTTTCACCTGTCTCATGGAGATATGTCTAAGGAACGCCTTTCCTTTACTGAAGACAACATCATAGCCTTTTTCCTCCAACAACACAACCGATACCAAGTTCTTCTTCAATCCAGGCACATACTTCACATCTGTTAAGGTGATAGGAGCTCCATGCTCCCTCTGAAAAGCAATGGTGCCCACTCCTAAAACACTATACCTTTCGTCATCACCCATCTCTATGCGCATCTTGAGCTTTCTCCTCCAAGGCACTGAATAAACTTTTATCACCGGTCATGTGGAATGAGGCTCCACTGTAAAGATACCAAACACAACCCATCATCGATGACACCATGCATGCGATGAGGGTAAAGTTAATTTCGAACTGAGAGGCTAATGCCTCACCTTACGATCCATCTGAGGATCCCTTCATGGACTTCTTTGATGGGTAATTAGTCACATAATGTCCCATCTCGATTTGAAGTATGATATGAATTCAATTTGAACCTGCAACCCCAAACTTCAAACTTCAAATTCTCTTCTCTGTATACTGTTCACAACTCTGATAAACTAGGTTCTGATACCATGTAGAAATTTCTATATAGATCAGCTACCTCTGATACCATGTATAAATTCTGCAAATTCTCTACAAGTCTACCTCTAAGATCATGTAGAAAATCTGACTATAGATTAACCCGATAATGCAATATACCAAAGAAAAATACTATAATATACTTCTACTATCAATTTGCGGAAGCTTAAATATTGAGCAAGATCAAGTTGAACACATATAACTAGAATAAGAAGAATCAATGCACATCAAACATAGAAAATACTCAGGGGAAAGCCTCAACTAAAAACCCCATTATCTGTATTATCATACAAGGTGGAAATAGATCAAAATTATACAAAGCCTTAGCTCTCATAGCTAGCCAGCTCTCAGTACAATCCTCTTGGATGCTCACAGGAAATCCTAGCTTCTCACAAGCCTTCTCCTCTGCCCTCCAAGCTCCTATTTCCTTGTGTAGTTACCTCTAGGATGATCTCCTTCACCCAGTATAACACTGCTCTAACGCATTGTCAGAACTGTACAATCCTTAAGGAACCTTCCCTTGACTGCATGCATGAGTTTCATTTATAGGAAAATACATGCAACTCATAGTGCATTGTCCTTGACATTTAGCTCAACTGGGTCTTTCTCAGAATAGACATGCATGAGTTTTTGATGAGGGAATCTTCAGTTATCTGGAGTACATTGGTTGAGTGCATCCATATATCATCTGACTAATAACTCATAATTAGTTCCTCAAACAGTTTGGAAATAATTTAACTGGACTTAACTCAGTAAACTGAATTAACTAATTACAACTCAAATATAACACAATGTTATCTCCTTAATTAAGGGATAATCTCCTTAATTTAAGGGATAATTGTTGCATGACTACAAAAAGAATTATAACTTGAATTTCTCAAATAAATTAATCCATAATGAATTAATTAATTAATTCCAAGTAGCTGGTGAGACTAAATTCGATTTTAATTCACAATTTTCATTGAAGGACAAATTAAAATTGGAATTTCTGGATTCTATTTTTATCATTTCTTGTTGTTATTTTCAACAAGATGAAGAGTACATGACCAATTTTTTGAAGCTATTAAGGTATGTACCGTATCTTACTGATGAGAAGGCTAAAGTTCAGAGATTTGTCAATGGTTTTCCCATAGCATTTAGAGATTGAATTGAGTATGATAAACCTCAGTCACTGGAGGAAGTAATTGGGAAATTGAAGCATTGATATGAACAGTCAAAACGTAAGAATGAATCTCAACATGGATGGAAGGGAAAAGGCAAAGGTAAAGGTAAATGGTAGCCTAAGAGAACAAGGCCTTAGAATGCAGATGGGAAAGAAGATGTGGCACCACAAAAGAGATTAATGAAGCTAGATAGGGACATGGGTCACAACAGTAGAAGAAGCAGCATAGAGGTGAGGGCACTAGTTGGTTGGAGTGTTGGACATGTGGTGAGGAACACCTTAAGAGAGATTGTTCGTAGCATCAGGGTGGTAGGCCTAAGATATATAGTGCATAAGAGGCACAGACTATTGGGGATGTTGGTCAAAGTATTCCAGGTATCTATGCAACAATGGACAACATGTAGGCAGAACACCAGGCATCTATAATTGATATGGACGGTAAGGTTTGTGATCAAGTTTTCTATTTTGATTGACCCTAGATATAATTGTCCTAACTTGGTGGATAAGTGTGGTTTGAGTAAGGAATTGCATTCAAAGTCTTGGTTAGTGCAGTTGGCTACAAGTACGAAGAAGCGAGTTCATCATTGGGTAAGAGCTTGCGCATTTGACTTGAATGGTATGCCTACCATAGCACATCTAAATGTATTACCATTTGGATCATACAATTTGTTGTTGGCCATGGATTGGTTGTATCTACATAGAACAAAGGTACATTGCTATGATAAATTTATCGAGTGTGTTGATGACAATGGGGAACCAAGAGTCTTGCAGGGTAAGAAGAGAGCTACATTAGTTAGAATGATGACAACTATGCAAGCAAAGTGTAGCCACAGGAAAGGGTGCAAGCTATTTTCAATACACATTTCTATTGATAAGGGTAAGGAGGTTGAGGATGCAGATGTGTTGAATAAGTATCCAATTTTGCAGTAGTTTCAGGATATATTTCCTGAAGACATTACAGAGTTGTCACCTCATAGGGAGGTAGACTTTTCTATTGAGTTAGTGCCAGGGGCAGCTCCAGAATCAAAAACACCTTACAAGATGAGCACACCTGAGTTGGTTGAGCTAAAGTTGCAGTTAAAGGAAATGTTGGACAAGGGATACATTAGGCCAAGTGTATCACCTTGGGGCACATCGGTCTTGTTTACGAAGAAGAAAGATGGTACTCTCAGATTATCAATTTATTAAAAGTAGTTGAACAAAGTGACTATCAAGAACAACTATCCTTTGTCGAGGATTGATGACTTGTTCAATAAACTGAAGGGAGAAACATTGTTATCGACTTGAGATTAGAATACCATCAATTACACATCAAAGAGGAGGACATTTACAAGACTGCGTTCAGGACTAGGTATAGGAATTATGAGTTTGTTGTTGTTCCATTTGGCTTAACTAATGCTCTAGCTACATTCATGTGTTTGATTAATAGTGTGTTGCATCCATATTTGGATATGTTTTTTATTGTGTTCATTGATGATATACTGGTATATTCTAAAAATGAGGAAGAGCATGTCGAGCATTTAGCAGCAATGTTGAGATTATTGAGAGAGCATCAGTGGTATGCTAAGCTCAACAAGTGTAGTTTCTTCAGAGTGAGATACACTAGTTGAGACATGTTATCTCTAAGGAAGGCATTGCAATAGATCCAGAAAACATAAGGGCCATAATGGAGTGGGTAGCTCCTAAGAGTGTGGATGAGGTAAGATCTTTCATGGGTCTGGAAGGCTAATATAGGAGGTTCATCAAGAACTTCTTGCAAATTTCTTATCCCATCACATCATTGCAAAGGAAAGGTAAGGAGTTCAAATGGACAGAGGAGTGTGAGGCTAGCTTTGAGAAGCTTAAGCAGTTGTTGACACATGCACCAATGTTACAGATTGCAGATCTGGACAAGGAGTTTGTGGTATCATAGATGCTTGCAAGAGAGGGCTTGGTGGAGTCCTTATGTAGGGTGCACAAGTGGTATGCTACGAGTCCTGAAAAATAAACAAGCACGAGCAGAACTACCTGATACATGATTTGGAGTTAGCAAGGATCATACATGTATTGAATATATGGAGACACTATCTTCTTGGTAGGATATTTTTACTTATGAGTGATCATATTGGGTTGAGGTATTTCTTTGACCAGCCAAATCTGAATGCCAGGTAGGCTAGATGGTTGGCCATGGTCAACGAGTTTGATTTTGAGATCAAGTACATCAAAGGTAAATAGAATGGGGTGGAAGATGATCTCAGCAGACAAGTACATGCACATCACTTGGCATCGATGAGCTCCTACGGGACAAACTTACAAGATACAATATTGCATTTAGGTTAGCAGGATGTCAAGTATAGGGGCATTATGCACAGGTTGCAGTAGGGTGTTGGAACAGGTACAGGTATACGTGAAGGTACAGGTACATGTAGTAGTATAGGTATAGGTGGCAGTACAGGTACAGGTGGTAGTACAAGTACAAGTATAGGTATAGGCATAGGAGCACAAGAGCACAGGGTATGGATTGTTTTCTTATAGCAGATCGATTGGTTAGGTTCCAAGACAAGATATATGTGCCAGAAAATAGTGAGCTCAAGAAGGTGATCTCGGGGGAGTTTCATGCAAAACCATATTCGGGTCACTCAGGGTATCAAAAGACATTAATAATGGTGAAGAGGTTCTATTTTTGGTTGAATTTGAAGAGGGATGTAACAGATTTGTGGCGAGGTGTTTCAACTGTTAGCGAGTGAAAGCAGAGCGTAAACATTAAGGTGGACTGCTATCGCTGATTGTGATTCCTGAATGGAAATGGGAGGTTATTTCCATGGATTTCGTCACAGGTTTGCCGAGGATATTGAAACAACATGATTCAATCATGGTCATTGTGGACAGGTTAACAAAGGTTTCACACTTCATTACGGTGAAGTCCACGTTCTCAGATAGTGATGTGGAATAGGTATTCAACTGAGATGTAGTTAGACTGCATAGTGTCCCAAAGAATATTGTGTCAAACAAGGATGTAAATTTCATTTCCAAGTTTTGGAAGGAGTTATTTGTAGGTTTGGGCACAGAGATGGCCTTCAGCACATCTTATCATCCGTAGATAGATGGACAAACAAAGAGGGTCAACAGGATATTGGAGGACATGTTGAGGATGTATGATATGCATCAGAAATGGAAGTGGGAAGATTACCTCCCTTTGATAGAGTTTGCATACAAAAATGGTTATCAAGATTCATTGAGAATGAGTCCTTTCGAGGCATTGTATGGGCGGAGTTGTAACACTCCCATCAGTTGGAGTGATTTGGTTAGCAGGGTATTGATTGGACCAAATATGTTGGTAGACATGAAACATGAGATGTAGGTGATCAAGAATAATCTAAAGGTAGCATAGGATAGGCAAAAGAGTTACGCATATAGGAACATGTTGTTTAAGGAGTTCTAGGTTAGGGAACAGGTGTACTTGCACATCAAACTAAAGAAGAGCTCCTTGCGGATTGGATTTTGTGCCAAGTTGGCACCATGGTTTTGTGGACCCTTCAGTATTATTGAGAGGATTGGGCCAATAGCCTATTGACTTGCATTGCCTCCGACAGTGAAATTCTATGATGTTTTCCAAGTGTCTTTTCTTAAGAAGTATGTTAAGAATGTTGATCATGTGATTGATTGGTCTATATTGCAGGTGGAACCAGATGGATAGTTCCAATTGGAGCCTCAATGTATATTGTAGAAAAAGGTGCACATGCTTGGAACCAAGCAATCGAGCAAGCTAAAGTGAAATGGAAGCACTTTGGGCTTAATGAAGCTACATGAGAGATGGCAGATCAGATGTGGGATATGTATCCTTCCTCGTTGTCTGAATAAGGCAAAGCAACTTCGATCTGGTGGTTTGGTATATGCTTTATTGTGGTTGGTATATGCCTTATGGTGGTTGGGTATGTGCTTTATGGTGGTTTGGTATATGATTTATGGTGGTTGGTATATGCTTTATGACATGATTTAAGATGTTTTGATATATTCTTAGATATGGTGTTTAGTATATGTTTTAACATGTGTATTGGTATATGATTCGATATATGTTTTGGTATATATTTGTGGAAATCTTGCTATATGTACACATGTATATGGATATAAATACTGCCATGAGCTATGTTATAAAGCTCCACTATGCGGTATGGGTGTTATGTCATTACGATTATGTTTTCATGTTACTATGTTATCATGTTGTTATGTTATCATGATGTTATGATGTCATGTGGGTTGGTACTCAGCAGGATGATCATTGTAAATATCGTAACGAGTTGTGTTATAAAGCTCCACTATGTGGTATGTTATCATGTTGTCATGATGTTTTGTTTTGATCAGATATTTCATTCTAAATATTGCTTTGAGCTATGTTATAAAGCTCCATGAGCAGTATGTCCTCTTTCAGTGGGTTGTTGAGGTATATGTGTGAATGAACACTAAGGACAGTGTCCTCCAAGGGGGAGGGTTTTGTAACAACCCTGGTGAAAATTCCATGTAATAAAAGTTAAAAACAATAACCATAGTTGATGGGACACTTATTCTAGGTTGAATGTTGTGAAATACATCCTAAGGAGTGTTCATTTGGTTATTTATGGCTAAGGAAATTGGAAAAGGAAATGGTAAGACTTTGGAAAGGAAAAATGGCATTTTTGGCACAATTATTTAAGAAAATAATGGAAATTACGAGAAAATGAAGATGAAAGGTCACAGGTTTCATGTGAGGAGGAAAATGAAGGAAAATAATAGAAAATGAAGAATATAGAGGCCTCATTCATAAAAAGGCTTATGAGGATCAGTTGGTAACCTTTTGTCAGTTAAGTTTTGGAGCTCTCTCATTATTCTCTCTCTGTCTCTCTCACTCTTAAACACTTAGAGTTTCTTGGAGCACTTTGGAATTGGAGCAAGAAAGGAAAAGAAGGCAAGAGGAAGCAAAGGTCAAGCAGGGAAAGGCGAGATCAAGCAGCTACAATAGGCTTCATTGCAGGTATCGCCTTGCATGTATATTTTCCTTTCTATATTTGGCATGCATGGGATTTCATGTGTTTCTTTTCTACCATGGCATGGGTTTTGTCAGGTGTGATCCTATTTTTAGCCTAGCCTTGCCATTTCCTGATAGCTTTGATGATATGGCTTATCTCGTTCAGTTTATGTGGGATGGCCAAATTGGATTCGAAGCCGAATTAGGTGGATCTCTGAATTGACAAACACATGGTCTAAGTGGTCCCTAAACCAGACTGAGAATCATAAAGCCACTAGCCTAGTAATCCCTGAGCTGGACCGTGGGTTGTGATAAAAGTATATAGTGTGCCTCGGTGGGCCTAGGAATCCTTGCCGGTCAATGAAAGGATATACGGTAAATCCAAGAGGTGGATTTTCTCTCTGTTAGGCTTAGTGGTCCCATGATGGGATGCACAACAAAGCCTTGAGAGTATGTATCCGTGTAGGACCTAGTGATTTTTGGATTAGATTGTGGATGCACGGTAAATCCTGAGAGACTAGGAGTCACTCAAATTCCTCACGGTGTAGGTGAAGAACTCTGGTGGCATCCATGTTGATTGGTGTTTTTTTATGTGTTCTGTGAGTCCCATATTCATGCTTGGAATATGGCACGGGGGTGATTGGATGAAGAGAGACTTGGATCATCTAATATTTGGTTGGGTGGAACGTGGTAGTCCCATCTATGGTTGGTTCATTGCATTCATTAATGAGAAATTCATTCCCTTTAATTTCATGTGTAAATGTATTGATGTATATGTGGATTTTGATGGATGATATCTTTATGGTATTTTTGTTCCTACTATGTTGGTTATATGTATATTTTATGACAGCAACTATGTATGGCTCTCATCATTTTTTTACTTGTAAATGAATGGATAGTGTATATGTGGCCTAATAGATGATAATGCAACAAATGACATGAGGGAACAATGGTTCGTAGTGATTCTTAGATAAGTATGAGATACCTACACTTAAATCTACTGTTTACACTTATAGGTTATATGTTGATGATATGTTTGACGAAATTTTTGGCATGGCTAGTAGGGTATGGTTATGGTCTTGTTCAATTTATTGCTTTTGCTTAATTGTTTCCTTGTATTTTTGTTGATTCTAAGCTATCGCTCCATTATGGGCAGTGGCCTGGGCTTTGGGCCTGAAAAAGTGGCTTAAATCTCGAGGTTGCTGGCACAGAACTGGCAATTTTTGTCTCTGGTCGTTGGCAGGCATGCCTGTGAGAGTGACTTTGGGTTGTTGGTCACTCCCTTTCCCATAGAATGAGAGGGACTATGGCCTAAACAATCCAGAACAACAGTGGTACCTAGGGATAGGCTGTCTGAGTGGCTGACTTGTCTCCTGAGGGTTCTATTGATGATGTTGGATGAATGTGTGTGATATTCTGTCAATTCCACTTCCTTAATGTCACATAGGAGGTTGAATTTGATCATAGTAGCCTCTCGTCTCATCTTTACCCCGATTGGCATGGTGGATGTGGGAGGAGGGTGTTACACATATATTGTGGGAATATGCAGTGAAAAACACATAAGTTCTCATCTAAAGCCAACGCACAGAGCTTTGGATTTGCAAGAAATCAACATCCATGAAGCAATCTTGTAGAGAATATGGCAGAGAGCAGAGGAAATAGGGAATTTTGGTAGATTTTTGTAGGAGTTACAAGGAAAGAATGTTAAAATTGGGGATCACTCTGATACCATGTCAGGTCAGGAGGTAACTCCATGAATCTGAATTGTGTTTTGCATTAAGATGTAACATGAATATATACATGGAGAGGGAGGCTATTGGGTTTCATCTCCCATTGTCTCTTTTTCTTCCAATTATCTTTATTTTCCCATTTATAATATTTACATGTGTTTACATAATCCCAAAGAATAGGTGTCAACATAGGATACCTAGGTAGCCCCACCTACTACCATCTCTTTGATCTCTGCTAAGCAATGCAGTAAGATCATCTCCCAAACCAGGAAATTTGTTTTCTTTCTAATTCATTCTCAAAGGGGAGGATCATGGCCCCCAGGAAAGGTTCCTACATGCAGAAGAAGCCAATGGATAAGGTCGTGGAAAAATACAAGGACATCTTCTCCTCACCCATAGGGGTACCCTTGCACTATAAAGTCAAGCATTAGATCAAGCTGACCCCTGAAGCACCTCTACCCAATGAGCCGATATATCATCACTATGTTCTAGAAAATGAAGAGATCAAGTGGTAAATCCAGGAGTTCCTACAAAAAGGGCACATTTGACCAAGTTCCTTGCCTTGTGAGAGCCTGATTGTACTTGTACAAAAGAAGGATAGGACTTGGAGGCTCTACGTTGATTATCAGGCACTAAACAAAATCATTGTTAGGAACAGGTATACAATCCAACATATTGATGACCTTCTAGACCAACGCAAGGGGGCCAAGTATTTTAGCTAGATCGATTTGAAGTCTGCCTATCACCATGTTCCAATAAATCCCAGAGATGTATGGAAGACCACATTTAAATCCAAGGAAGGCCTTTGTGAATGGTTGTTTATGCCCTTCGGGTTGAAAAATGTCCCTGCTACTTTTATGCAGCTAATGGATGAAATCTTGCAATCCTTCACCAACTCACTCATGGTTGTTTATCTAGAAAACATCCTCATCTTCAGCAAAAGTTGGGAAGAACACTTGCAACACATTCGGCAAGTCCTTCAAACCCTGTGGCAATACAAATTGTGTGCCAACTTAGAGAAATGCACCTTTGGCATGAGGCATGTCCAATAGCTGGATTACATCATAGATGAGAGAGGCATGCATATGGATTTATCTAAGATCCAAGTTGTTCAGGATTGCCTAGCCTTGACCACTCTAATAGAGCTTCGCAATTTTTTGGACCTTGCAAATTTTTATCAAAGGTTCATGTTGGGATTCTCCCATATCACTTGGCCTTTGAGTCAGATTACCAAGGGCTGAGAAAAAGAAAAGTTTTCCTGGTCTAAGTCCCAACAAAAGGCATTTGTTGAGTTGAAGGATCACCTCTTCTCTACACTAGTACTCACATTGCTATACCTGCAGTAGCCATTTGAAATTGAGACAGATGCCTTTGACTATGTTATTGGTGCAATCCTCACCCAGCACGACATCTAATGACCTATCATAGTGAGGCACTTTCGGATACAATTCGAAAGTACCCCAACTATGATAAAGAGATGTATTCCATCGTGCATACTTACTAATAATGAAAGCATTACATTCTGGGGAAGGAGACATTCATCCACATCAATCACTAACGTCTTCCATTTTATACAAATGTAAGGGAAGTTGTAGAATGATCACCATTAGAAGTGATCTACATATCTGCAACAATTCCATTTGAACATTAAATACAAAAAGGGCAGCACCAATCATGTTGCAGACTGCCTCAGCCAACCCCCAATTGTAGCATTGATTAGTGTTCTCAACTCTTGTGGCCACGAGACCTTTGGATGGATGCAACTATACAAAAATGATCTAGAGTTCACCTCCACATACTAGATGCTAGTAGATGGCAAGAGATTTCCTAATTTCCACCTCGAGGGTGCATTATTATGGTATTTGGGCCACCTTTGTGTTCCTTCAAGTGAGCATGCCAAGCTTATTTGGGAGGCACACTACAATTGGGTCGTAGGACACTTTGGTGTGGAGAAAATCATGGTTGTACTACAAAAGTACTTTTATTGGCAAAAATTTTGACAGGACGTTGAGAAATATAGCAGATCTTGCATTGCATGTGTCATCGCTAAGCCAACCATCAAGAAGTAAGGCCTATACACTCCTCTGCCTACTCCCAGCCAGCCCTGGGAATCCATCTCCATGGAATATATGTCTAGCCTCCCTTCTACCAAGCATGGTAATGACTATGTATTTGTGGTCATGGACAAATTCTCTAAGATGGCTATATTAGCAGCCTGCAAGAAGAGTGTCACAACAAAGGACACTACCAAACTCTTCTTTGAACAAGTGTGGGCACATTTTGGGATCCCGCGGACCATTATATCAAATTGGGATAGCAAGTTCTTGAGCACATTCTGGTCAAGCCTCTAGACACTATTGGACACCAAGCTCACCAAGTCGATTGCATTCCATCCCAGACTGATGGCTAGACAAAGGTCATCAATGGGATGATAGTGCACATACTTTTCATGTACAACTCCAAGCATCCATGAACCCAGGATGAGAGCCTTCCCTATGTGCAACACAAGTATAACAACGCTCTCCATAGCTCAACTAATCGCAGTCCCTTTCAATTGGGTCTATGATTTCAACCATTGTGTCTGATTGATGTTGTCATGCCTCGTGCAATTACACAAACATAATCCACACATGTATTTTCCAAGGCTAATAAAGCAACCAGATTTATTGAACACATCCAGCACATCTGCCAGTAGGTTTATGACATCTTGGAGAACTCCAATGCCAAGTACAAGCATTGACATGATCAACATCGGGTGCCACACAAGTTTTAGGGGGTGACAAAGTTTGGTTGCATTTATAGAAAGAACGCCTTACTGGAGCCCACCATAAGATTAGGGCACTCTGATATGGGTCTTACACCATTATGAAGGTTGTGGGAGACAATGATTTTGAGCTCAACATTCCCCCATTCCTTGGCCTGCACCTAATGTTCAATGTGGACAACCTTCGACCATACTTTCCACCATTACTTGACACATTAAACATTGCAAAACAACTCACACCAACAAAGTTAAACCCAGAATGCATGGAACATACCACAACTGATCAGATCATGGACACACATATCAAAAACACTCGCCAACAGAATATCCAACTGTATCAAGTTGTAAAAGTTGGCCAACTCCTGCACCAAGGCAACTGGCTCACCAGGGACCAAGTTCAACAAAATTTTCCCCATCTCATGAAGGCACTCAACACAATGGGGAGCATTGCTTCCTAAGGGGGGAGGACTAATCCAGGTGGATATTGGTGGCCACCTGCCTATTCCACTTGGACCCCTACCATTTTTTCTTTTAGTTTTTTCAGTTTCCTTAATTGTAGCACAACTTACTAATTTTGGCAGTTTTTCGGGTCTTGGACATTCGAAGCCATTTTGAGGCCTTAAACAACATTTTTTTTGGAAAACAAGAAAATATGAGCAAGGGGCTGGAAAGTTATATTCCTTGGATAGATATTTCTAATGAGGTATCATGCACATCAAACACAAATCGTATGCCAAAGTCACGCCCTCAGGAAGTTGATGGACCAATTTACCCCAATGGGGCCCATAGTTTTGGTGCTTCATCTCCTAGGGTTAGGTTTTTGGATGTTTAGGATTTTGCATTATTTTTTAATAATAAATAGGTCTTCGAGCCTCATTGTAACATAGTTTAGAGGCATGTAGCCGCCACATCTCTTCTCATAGATAAGCTACCATCATCCAAGCTAATTTATTTCCATTCTGTATGTAAGCATATTTCAGTTCTTTGGAATTAATGAACTGAATTTTTATTTCTACTTCATATCTGTGTTTATGTTTATAGCTGTATTCTGTTGTGTTCCTGCATAGGTCTAGATTAGTTGTCCCAAACTGAGTAGACTTTGACTTGCTTCCAGGTCCAAAGAGAGGGGTGGTGGAAGCAGATTTTAGGCTTTCGAATAAGGTATTAGTGATATGAGCATCATCCCCTAGCTCATCATTCTAGAACACATCTAACAACATTTCCTCCATGACAGTTGTATCTCATAAGTAATCCTCCATACTAACCTCTATTTGATTGCCTCCATTCCCAACTTATGATGAAGAAATTGGTGAATGTGGACATAGTGTGAATTGAATAGGTGGTTGATATTCAACCTTTCTTTGTATGCTTCCTCTCTGAGTCTTGTTCTTAATACAACCTTCTCTCAAGTTGACGTTGTAGTGGGGTGCACTGAGAGATGGTAGGTGGGTTGCTCATCATCACTGTAATCCTACTTTCAAACAATATTGAATGACATTAATACAATATCAATGATATTAGTAAGCACATCAATGCAATTGGTTTGTTGAAATTACATTATACCAAACAATTATTACCATCGTTGATCCAAGATTGTGGTTGGAAGATGCCATGTTCCAATTAGCAGGGTGAAGAGGCTGTCAATTTTCATCTACCAATTTCTTGCGATATGTTGTTCTTGATCAGAGCTTATGACATTTTTGAAATGGAGGAATATTTTCTGCATCTGAACTTGATTTTGAATTAAGATCCAACAAATTTGGATACATTTTTATTCAAATTGACATGGATTAAAATAAATCAATTAGAGAATCGAAATATAAATAAATTTTGAACTTAGTGGAGATGGAAAGAGATAACTTCATGAAGGATTTTGATCAGAAAAATGAAATGAGTTGGAAGTTGAAGAATTGGGCATATGATATTATTAATATTTTGTCTCCACATTTAGGAAAAATCAGAAATAAAATTTTGGGTGCATATCTAAAATTAATCTCGAGAACCATATAACCACAATTTGAATTTCAATATAGTTTTCAAACCGTTTTTCAAGAATAAGGCAACTTTAAATGGAAAATGTATACTATGAACTATTGTAATTCATGTGGATGTGTCCTAAAGGATAATTTGAGATTAATATGTCATTTTATGTGAAAATAAAATTTCATATAGCTTTTAAACCTAACCGGTGCGCTTATTACAACAAATCGCAATGATGTGTTTAGATAATACCAACATTGGGGCATTAAAATAATACCTGCATCAGTTTCTGGCATTCTGAAAGAAAAAAAGTATGTTATTATATCAATGATATTGTACAAAAATGCACCAATGTGTTTAAAACAAAATAGCATTGGTATGTTTCCGGATTTTAGAAAATAAAAATGAATTCAATCATATTGGTGCTCTTATAACAATTACAACACTGATGCTTTTAAATACAAATCACATCGTTGCGTTAAAAAAATTAATCGCATCATTTTGGGATTTCAAAAATAAAAAAAGAATTGTATCATGTTGGTGCGTTGAAAAACTTTGATGCCCCAACAATGTCAGTGCACTTTTCTTATAAACACACTGATGTTCAGATAAATTGAAAAAAAAAAAGGTGAATTTTTTTTTCAAATTAAAAAATGAGCGATAATTGATTTTTCGAAATCTAATTTCATAAAGTCTTTTAAATAGTAAAAAATTATTCACTATTTCATTATTTTTCCTAAAATTTCAAGGGAGTGATTTGCAAGAGAGACATATGAGGAACACTATGCAACAACAGAATACTTTGGAGCAGCAAAACTATTCAGAACATTAGAAGCTTAAAGGTATGGCGATTGACTAAAAACCCGACATAGTAAAATTTTTAAATTTTATTTTTTATTTTACTAATAAAAAAATTTACAATTTTTGTTAGGGTTTAATTAAAAGAGAATCATTTGCAAGAAAGACATATTGGGAGCATTGGAAGCAACGAAAATATTTTGGAATTGTAGAAGATCGAATATGAAAAAGATGTATTCACTCAAACCCTGAATAGCAAAATTTAAAATTTTACTATTAATTATTTAAAAATTTCTGTCAGTTTTATTCACAATTTAGAAAAAATAAAAATAAAAATAAAAACCTTATATAATAAAAAATTTACTATTGATTTCACTAGAAAAAAATTTCACGTTCTCTATTCCTATTTAAATTTAATTAAAATTCTAAAGAAAAAAATACAAAACAAAATACAAAAAATACAAAAAAACAAAAACAAAAATCAATACTTACCTTCAACCCTTGCTTCTTCTTGCAAAATTCCACCTTAGGGTTGGACTTCCTCTACTACTTCACAATTAGGGTTTTTCTTTTTAGGAATTTTGCATTTAGTGGGTTTGTGTACTTACTGTATATAGGGTGTTTGGTATGTAAATAGGGGAATCACTTATTGAATTAGATCCAAACCATATAATCTATCCATTTAAAACATAATATAATATATATATTAATATATATATATATATGTTTGTTGTGTGTCCTATGTAATATAACCACCAGTGTATCCATGTAAACAATGCAGTGGTATATTCTAACACTTTCAACTTTTTCCATTATGTTCATTATTGCTCCCGAGGTAATATAACGCATTGGTGCACCCATACCAAATAACATCGTTAAATCATTATTGTGCATTTATCATTACAAATCGCACCATCATAATTTAAAATTATTTTAAAAATCTACTTTTCCTTGACGGTGCCAAACAATTAAACGTCTAGTGTTTTTAATGGGATAAATGCGCTGGTGCGTTTATTCAAATAAACATATCAGTTACCATAGCTCTTTTTGACTGAAAATTATTTGATTTATTTATAAAATATATTTAATGGCTTTATTGAATTGTATAGGTTGTATATTGATAAATGTTTAAGAACGTGTCAAGTAACAAAAATACTAATTGATACAATGATAACACATCGAAAAAGGCACAAAAGACAAGTTCTTTGTAAATTCTTTAGAAAATTAATATGTTTGAACTATATGTAAATTTAACTAATGTGTATTGGTTAGTGTGTGTTATGCAGAGCCACAAAATGAAGAAGACCGATAATATTGTTTTTAATATAAGTGTAGAAGAGTGTAAAATTATAATTAAAAAATTGTTGAAGGATGAATCAGGTGAATGAAAAAATACTAATCAATATAAGTTTTTTTTTTAATTTTCATTAATAATATACTTAAGAATATTAGATAACATGTTTCAAACAATCTAATAACTCATATATATTTAATTTTTTACAGGGAGCAACAACGAACGAAAAGAAAAATTTCATTCTAAGAAAATAAAAACTATAGAACATGTAAATGATAATGAATTGGTCCTTAGCTCATTTGTAGTGATGTTGAAGGTTAATGAGAGGGGGGAATTTTTTGACAAAATTATGAGGGACATAGTGGAATGAATGTATAGACGCACTTTTGCCCATGGGGTTTTGGATTGACGGTGAATGGGTGTACTGTTAAGGCACTCCTTGCGATAAGTCATTGGTTCAAATCCCCTGTGGGTGCCTACTTACCAAAAAAAAAATGTATAGACGCGCTTTCCACTTACATACAAAAATCAATCCAATGATTCTAAGAACCAAATTATATCTAAACTATAGGAAACGTTGCCAGAGAAATGGTCAATGAGACATGTCAGACTTACAATAACTAAAACATACAACAATAAAAAACAACCATTCAAAAGGTAATACTCCTAACTAAAATGATTTTCTAGAATTCTATGTATATAGTACTACAAACCATTCACTTATTAATATCAATTTTGTTATATTTAGTTTTCATATATCAATATAAAATTAGTTTATTACCTTTTTTCAAGAATATTATGAAAATCCCAAATGATCAAGGAGCTGATATGCGAAACATGCTAGTAAAAATGTCCAAAAAAATGTACAAGGAGATGATCAAAGAAATGGACATAATTACATCACAAGAGGAGCCATATCAACAACAATGTGCTTCAAATGTATGTAATCATGATTGACGTTGTACACATAAAAAATAATTTAGCATTAAATATTAGTTTTCAAGTATTTTCCTACAGAAAAGAAAACAAAGTGGAACTCATTCAACACATGAAAGAGGATGACAAGGAAGAAAATGGTTGATATCAAAGTTTGTGAGTAATTGTTAATATTTCCTTATAACAACTCAAGGTTTCATTTTTGTATATTTTAAGTTGTTTTACAACAACCATCCTTGAATGTTTTCAAATAGGTGCTAACATACAAAAAAGAGTCATCAGAAGAATTGATTGACATTGGGTTAGATATGAAATGTGAGTATATGTTGGCATATCAAAAATTAATTGTGGAATCCGTAAGTATCTATGTTGTTTTACTTCTCTAAGTTTATAATGAATAGAACAAAAAAAATCCTTTATATTAAATCTATGATTTATAATGGGGCGTAAAACATGCAGGAAACAAAGTATGGAATTACGCCAACAGAAGACTTGTTACAACAAGGCATGCGACTTGGTTTTGAAACCATGTGCATAGTTTATGAGTTACTTTTTGCTATGGTACATTGCTATTCTATTTACATTGATGTATATTATTTATTTCAATTTTCAGTATTCTCACCAATGTAGATACACTCATTACACTTTATTTTCATATTTGCAGATGGAACAAGATCTAGAAGATGAAAACAATCAATGCAACCAACAAAAAATTTCTCTGAATAACCCAAATCATGGAAGTAGCTAGAGCATTGACAACAATTTCAATGAAGAATAATGATCTATTTGGATATCAATGCAACCTATTGTATTTTTTGAAATAATTGTTTGTGAAAACCAAACATTTTGTTTAATGTAATGGAAATAGTGTCCCAATTGAAATACAAGGGGTTACCAATAACAATCCCATTTTGTACGACAAAAGAGCTTCTTAATGATATATAATAAAATACATTTTAATTCATTCTATTGTATTATCCAATGTTGTTGTGAAATTTTGCCCACGAGGCTTTGGATTGACGGTGAATGGGTGCGCTGTTAAGGCACTCCTTGCGATAGGTCACCGGTTCAAATCCCCTGTGGGTACTTAGGTTAGTCTTAACGTAGAAAAAAAAAATGTTGTTGTGAAATTTTACATCATTGACCAACGAAGAATAATGATCCAAGTTCGGGTGTGACAAAGGACCCTCCCAAGACCTTTTACTTTCGTGATGTGTTAAATTGTATTTTTAAAAGAACATCAATGAATATATCTGCATGCTAAAAATAAGAGGAACATAATAATCATCGGCAACATTAAACTCAAAGACGTTGATAACAGAGTTCGTCCAGGAGGGACTACGTCTCTGAGCCCCAGTGTCAAGATGGTGTAGGCTGCTGCATTAAGTGTTGTCAATAGAGATGATGTCACTATCATACAAGGAAAATTCCCTCACGCAAGAGTGGCTCCAAGAGATGTTCCCTACAGGAACTCTCAATCAAGAAGGACTCCTATCAGTATGACACAAACTCATGCATGATGACCATCCTGCCAACAAGGCATAAAAGGGATCTCAAGGCAAACATGCATGGCGACACATGAGTATCCCATCAACATACAACAAAGGGATCTCAAAACACAACATGACAAATCATGACAGTAAGTACATCATGCAGATAATTCTGCATCACATCAAGCAGGAATCATGAAAATGAGTAAGAAACAGGATCCCACATCAAGCATCAACAAGGAGCAATGCAGCATAATGCATAGCAAAAGAAGTACATGTACACACTACATCTACCTCACAACCAAGAGCCAACTAAAGAAGAAGATGTCAAATTGCTAAAGTTGTTCGTGCCATCGATCTCACGGCATCAATCGCATGGAAATGGTTGCTCGCACATGAATGCTGACACTTGCATCCCACTTAGAAAAGTGGTTGAAAAATAGAATGAGAAATATTAATGCACCATCATATTTTTGGCGTCGAATAGTGCAAAATCGACTGTCCAATTTTTGAATTCCGAGAAACTGAGAATCTAGGGCTCAAGGAATCTTTTAGATTCCCCCTAGATTCCTCAAAGATTATGCTCCATGGGTGGACTAGAAATCTGCAACTCAAAATGCGGTTCTAACCTCGCCATTGTGATCCTTATGGAAAGCCATGAAAAATGACTGTAAAGTTGACTATATTCCGACATGGAGAAAAATTACCTCCTCAGGAAAATTTCAATCCATACTGAAAAATGGCCAAAAAATGCAGAACTTTGATGGAGACACAGACAGTTCCATTGTGTTTATGGCATTGAGAAGTGCTGAAACCATATAAATTTTTTCAAAATCTGACAAAGTGAAAATTTGGCTCTCTTGCAAAATTCTGCCTCGAACCATGTGCACTGCCTTCCTTCGCCTTGAAATTCGTGCCCGCTCCTAGTTCCTCCATCTCTCCCGTGCACTGTGAAAATGAAGGTTTATATTAAATCTTGGGCAGATATTCCAATGAATTGGTTGTGGCACAATGGTAAAGTTAGGAATTGGTTGAGGAGGGGTCAGGTGGTCAAACCCCGCCCCTCCATATTTTTGCATGTTATTGTTTTGGAATGCAATTTTAAGTGGGTTTAGGTCTGCATTGGGCTGCCCGCCCCTTAACCCCCGCATTAACATATGCCTGTCATTAACATATGGTGTTATTTTTATGGTGCGTATTGTTTTATGGTACTACATTAATGGGGATTGTTTATTCTTTTGGGGTCGCCCCCTTGGGGACTAGGCAGGTTCGACCCCCATTGGCCCCGTATTATATACGGTGGATATATATATGAGGTGGTTGGGCAGTGTGGGCTGGGTCCACCAGAGGTGGCCCATGCCCACCCTGTTAATACAATATGTTGGTTGGTATTAAGGTTGCGGGAGGGCCGGCGGGGGTGATGGACCGTCGGCCCAAAAATTGACTTTTTTTTTTCTTATATGTAATGTGGGGTTTGGGGGTGGTGGTGGTGATGGCCCACCACCAATATATATATTTTAATTCTTTTATTTAAAAATAGGGTAGATTTTCAAATCTTCAGAAAATAAGGGATATTGGGCAAATTAATGAGGCCACAATTTCGACCGATTTTGAAAGCTAGGTTTCATGCCTCGGGGTCGATCAAATTATAGGACACTTAAACCTGGCCCACAGTGGAACTTTGACCAAAAATTTGACTGGCTTGTTCTCCCTCATACGAGCTTGGATTAACGAACTGTTCGCGCCTCCGTGATCAGGACGACGAAATCTACGCTTTGGTTCTGGGTCGAAGTCATTCTAAGCAGTTTGATTTTTGATTGTCCATAATCCCTCATTGATCCTGTGTGTCTCTGGAGCCACCTAGATCAATCCTCCCCACTAAGGAGCTTTTGGTCCTCCAAAAGCATGAAAAATAATCTGCAACTTCTTTGTACCTTGTCTGCATCACAAGCATCCTGAAAAGGTCTTGCTTCCATCTCCTTCACCTTTGTTCTTTGTAGTGTTAAGTGACGAGCTGACACCTACTACCTTTGCAACCTGTAGTACATTGTTTTCAAATTACATGCTTGACTTTCATGACCAACTAATGACCCAAATGTCCCACACTTGCCATGAGTTTATAACACATACTTGGTGGTCAAGCTTACAACAAGATGGATGCAATACTCCAGTTACGAAAACAAGACCAACATATCATTGTTGCTTCAACAAGTGATGGAAAAACACATCATCACTACAACACATGATTTACAAAGATCAGGCCAAACACTATTTTGTTTTGCTTTAATAAGTGATGGAAACACAACATCACTTTCACAGTTTATCATGCAACACAAAATAAGACCAGACATCATTGTTGTTGAACAAGTGATGGAAACACATCATCACTTTTACATTTTAAAATGCAACAAATGATTTACAAAAGTACGACCATGAAACGCTAACATGTCTAGAAACCATTTGCCACTTATCAAGGTGAACAGGTCATCACCCTGTGATGGTCTTGCTTATCTATCAATCGTTTCACCTGGTTCATGCACCGACACTTTGTCTTTAATGCACTGCTCTAGATGGAGCCTCCAACAAGTGGCTCTTTGATGGCCACTTCTATCGTAATGACTGCAATAGGTTTTCTTCCTCCAGATCTGCTTAACATGTTTCTTTACCTGTTGTTGAGAGGGTCTTTGATGCCTCATCCTTTTGTGTGCTGCCATTCTTTTCCAACACTTAGAAAATGTATGGTTATGTAATCCACAAAAGGTACATGTTTTTCGATGCCAAGTTTTACGTTCATCATTAAAAACATGATTATGATCGAAATGAACATTTGAATATCAAAACTGGTTATTCTTTTCCCTGCCATATCTAGTGTAAGTATGGCGATGAGAACTGGCCTCAGCTCTTTCCTTGCAATGGAAACTGCCATGGGATGAATCTGACACCTTTGAGCATTCTCCTTTAGTGTATCTTGATCCTACAAATCTATGTTCGTGCACAACCTCCAAAGGTTAGAGTTATGCCTTGGTTATTAACACCAAGTTCTTTTTCCTTCTCATGCCTCGTCCTGGTAAGGAGCCTCATGTTCGTCCCTGTAATTGGGATCTCCAAATCTCCAACAGAAAGCATACCATGTGAAGATGAAACCGAAAGGAAATCAACATCTTTTACCTCCTCTATCGATTTGGAAAGAATTGATGAAGGTTGCTCATCGTCCGTTGTTGGTGGTTCGCTAGCTATCTCAGCACATTCCCCAACTTCCTTTCTGACATACCCAAGTCCTTTTCGACATGGTAATTCCTCTACTTTGATGGGGTTGACAATGCCTTGGACATTAACGCCCAAGCCTTTTCCTTCATACCCCATTCTCTTCAATAGTTTGGAGCCAATTCCTGTGGTATGATTTTCAAAAACAATGAAATCATCTTCAAGGCACATACATGAATTTGGAGAACTACTTTTTACCTCACATGGGTCATGCTACAGCTTTTCCAAGGCGTCGTCCTTTGCTTGCAACTATCGTAGCAAACTCTGTTTTTCCTCTTTCTCTTCATGTAGAAGCTTCTTCAATTCATCATTCTTTGTTTGAAGATTATGTTTGTTTTTCTTCAGTTCTTCTAGGGCCTCTTCCGTGGATTGCAACTGAAGCTACAATCTCTCCTTTTCCACTGTCTCTTTCTGTAGAGTTTCATACATTACTTCCACTCTTTTGGAAATTTTGAGCATGGTCTCATACATCGCTTTTTCATCCTCTGTCACTACACATTCCATTATTCATGCTGGAATTCACATCAACGCAAAGACCGCTTCGATACCACTTGATCCAGGTCTGGATGTTACGAAGGACCCTTCCAAGACCTTTTGCTTTCTTGATGTGTTAAATTTCATTTTTAAAAGAACATGAATGAATACATCTGCATGCTAAAAAGAAGAGGAACATAACAATCATCAGCAACATAAAACTCAAAGACATTGATAACGAAGTTCGTCCAGGAGGGACTATGTCTCTGGGCCCCAGTGTCAAGATGGTGTAGGCCACTCTATTAAGTGTTATCAATAGTGATGATGTACATAGAGGTGATGTCGCTATCATACAAGGAAAATGCCCTCACGTAGGAATGGCTCCAAGAGATGTTCCCTACAGGAACTCTCAGCCAAAAAGGACTCCTATCAATATGACACAAACTCATGCATGATGACCATCCTGTCAACAAGGCATAAAATGGATCTCAAGGAAAACATGCATGGAGACACATGAGTATCCCATCAACATACAACAAAGGGATCTCAAAACACAACATGAAAAATCATGACAGTAAGTACATCACGCAGATGATTCTGCATCACATCAAGCAGGAATCATGAAAATGAGTAAGAAATAGGATCCCACATCAAGCATCAACAAGGATCTATGCAGCACAATGCATGGCAAAAGAAGTACATGTACACACTGCATCTACCTCGCAATCAAGAGCCATATGAAGAAGCGGATGTCAAATTGTTGAAGTTGTTCGTGCCATTGATCTCATGGCATCAATCACATGGAAATGGTTGCTCGCACATGGATGCTGACACCTGCATCCCACTTAGAAAAGTGGTTGAAGAATAGAATGAGAGAATGAGATATCTTAACACACCATCAGATTTGTGGCATCAAATAGTGCAGAATCGATTGTCCAATTTTTGAATTCTGAGAAATTGAGAATTTGGGGCTCAAGGAATCTTTTAGATTCACCCTAGATTCCTCAAAGATTGTGCTCCATGGGTGGACTGGAAATCTGCAACTCAAAAGGTGGTTCTGACCTCGCCATTGTGATCCTTGCGGAAAACCATGAAAAATGACTGTAAAGTTGACTATATTCCGACATGAAGAAAAATTACCTCCTCAAGAAAATTTCAAGGATCATGGTTCCGCTCCCTGTTCCTGCAGCGATCATGGTTCCACCTCAATACTAAAAATGGCCAAAAAATGCTGAACTCTGATGGATACACAGACAATGTCATTGTGTTTGTGGCATCGAGAAGTGTTGAAACCATATAAAATTTGTCTGAATCTAACAAAGTGAAAATTCAACCCTCCTGCAAAATTATGCCTCGAACTGCGTGCACTGCCTTCCTCTGCCTCGAAATTCATGCCCACTCCTGGTTCCTCCATCTCTCCCTTGCACTGTGCAAATGAAGGTTTATATTAAATCTCGGGTGGATATTCCAATGAATTGGTTATGGCACAATGGTAAAGTTAGGAATTGGTTGAGGAGGGGTCAGGTGGTCAAACCCTGCCCCTCCATTTTTTTGCATGTTATTGTTTTGGAATGCCATTTTAAGTGGGTTTGGGACTGCATTGGGTGGCTCGCCCCTTAACCCCTGCATTAACGTACATTGGCGCATTAACATATGGTGTTATTTTTATGGTGCGTACTGTTTTATGGTACCGCATTAATGGGGATTTTTTGTTCTTTTGGAGCTGCTCGCTTAGGGGCCAGCCACGTGGGCCGGGTGGGTTCGACCCCCACCAGCCCCGTATCACATACAGTGGATATGTATATGTGGTGCCCACCACGTTGGTATTAAGGTTGTAGGAGGGCCGGTAGGGGTGATGGCCCATCGGCCCAAAAATTGACTTTTCTCTTTTCTTATATGTAATGTGGGGTTTGGGGTTGGTGGCCCACCACCAATATATTTTTTAATTTTTTTATTTAAAAATAGGGCAGATTGTCAAATCTTTAGAAAATAAGGGATATTGGGCAAATTAACAAGGCTGCAATTTCGACCGATTTCGGGAGCTAGGTTTCATGCCTCGAGGTCGGTCAAATTGTAGGACACTTAAACCTAGCCCACAACCCAACCTTGACCAAAACTTTGACTAGCTCATTCTCCCTCATACGAGCTCGGATTGACGAACCATTCACACCTCCATGATCAAGATGACGAGATATACGCTCTAGTCCTGGGTCAAAGTCATTCTGAGCACTTTGATTTTCAAGCGTTCATAAGCCCTCATTGATCTTATGTGTCTTTGGAGCCACCTGGATCAATTGACAACAGTTCCAACAAAGAATAATGATTTATTTGGATATCAATGGAACCTATTGTATTTTTTGAAATAATTGTTTGTGAAAACCAAAAATTTTGTTTAATGTAATGGAATTAGTGTCCCAATTGAAATATAAGGGGTTACCAATAAAAATCCCATTTTGAATGACAAAGAGCTTCTTAATGATATATAATAATATACATTTTAATTTATTCTATTGTATTATCCAATGTTGTTGTGAAATTTTACATCATTGATTAAATATATGGATGACTAAATATTATAATGAAGAGATACGAAATATGATAATATAAAAAATTAATTCAAACATTATATACAAATCTACTAATCAAATTTTAATTTATATGAATACTATTATAAGATATATGTTGATTTTTCAATGAATAACATATTTAAAAAAATACAATAATTGGATTGTCACAGGTCGATGTTTCCAAAAAAGTGAAAATCTCATATAAAAAATTGATGCATCCATAACATCAAAACACATTGGTGCGTTATGTTATATAAAATCACCGTGACAACATCTTTTTGCAATACTAGTGTCTTTTCAGAAAATGACACCACCATGGCATTTAGTTCTTCAAGCACCTGTATTGTTTGTAATTAACGCCCCGGTGCATTGTAATTCTTGACCCACTAGTGCTTTCATAGAACTAACACCCTAGTCCTAAAAAATATTATTTCCAGCCCCAACGCATTATGAAAATTAACAACACATGTCCTTTTATATAATTAATGCACCAGTTCATTTATACAAACAATACGCATCGACGTTACAAGTTTAAACAAAAGGACTAGGACTGAAATTATTTTTTATGTGCCCCGATGTCGTTCCTTACAAGAACTCCCTAGGGATTTTTTTATATGTTAGCACTAGTGCAGTATATATTTCATGCACCAATTTTCTTTGCATTCAACATCACAGTGCTTTTAGTTATGTATATTTCCCGATGCATTTATATATGTAGCACACCAATGTTCCTTGTTCCATGAAGTGCAACGTGAAAAAAACATCTGCTAAAATCTCCATCCACCCAAATTTTTTAGTTGTGATGAATTTCTGTTATAATCTTCGCTAAAACATCTGTTATCACAAACAAATGTTTTAACAGATGTTTTTTTGACAATTTTTGCCAATTTTATAACACTAAAAACCACTGTTATAACCTCCGCTAGATGGTATTTTCCTTGTAGTATCTTTATCTAGATCTGCAATCTTCAAGATCGGAGCATTTGTAAGCAACTAGTTCAACTGCTCAAAACTAGTTGCATATTCTTCTATCCATTAAAACTTCTTTCCTTTTCTCTGCAATGATGTAATATGATAGGAAATCTGTGAGAAGTTCCTAATGAACCTTTTGCAGTAACCTGCTAATCCCATAAATGATCTGACTTCATCCACATTCCTAGGAGATGCCCATTCCATGATAGCTCTGATATTTTCTAGGTCCACTACTATACCTTCCTTGGAAAAAACATGTTCCAAGTAATGAACTTATGTCTGAAAGAAACAACACTTACTAAGTTTGACATACAACTAACACTCTCTCAACAATCTTAACATTGCTTCTAGGTGTTTTACATGATCTTCCACATTCTTGGAATATATCAATATGTCATTAATGAACACTATCACAAACTTGTCCAGATAAGGACGCAACACAATATTCATCAAACACAAGAAAATAGTTGGAGCATTAGTTAAACCAAAAGAAACTACTATAAACCCATAATGCCCATACCTAGTACTGAATGTGGTCTTGTAGGTGTTCTCTTCTTTGATGTGTACTTGATTATATTGTAACACCCTCCTCCCACATCTACCCAAGCAATCAATCAGCGGGTGTAAACATGCGATGAAAGGCCACTATGATATGATTCAACTTCCTAAGTCACATTAAGGAAGTGGAACCGACAAAAACACACCATACATACATCCAACATCATCAACAAAACCCTCAGAGGACTACTCAGCCAATCAGACAGCCTGTCCCTAGGTCCCACTGTCATTTTAGGTCTCTTGGGCCATAGTCTCTTTCATGCTATGGGCAAGGGAGCAACCATCAACCTAAAGTCGCTCTCACAGGCCTGCCTACTAGTGATTGTCGACCAGAATTGCTAGTGTTGTGCCAGCGACCTTGGGATTAAGCCACTTTTCAGGCTCAGAGCCCAATTCAATGCCTAGAATTGACCCATTTCTTTAAATCATTAAAGTAACATGGAAATGAAAAAACTAAACAAAATACTTGTTCAAGACCTTGACTAGACCCCTACTAGCCGTGATAGGTATTTCGTCAAACATATTGCAAATTTGTAATCTATAGGTGTAATTCACAATTTTTAGCATAGAGGTCTCATACTTAGTCGAGAATTGCTAGGAACCATTGATTCCTCAATGCATCAACTACCATTCGATCCATTAGAAATATTCATGAAAGTACAACCATATAGACCACATAAATCCATCAAAATCCCCATAGAAATACAAGGAAAAATAACCATTCATTAATGATGCAAAATCCAAACCCGAGATGGGGCTTCCATGTTCCACTTGATCGTAGAATGGCTGAGCCAAATCTCTTTTCATCCATTCACCCTCGTGACATATTCGAAGCATGAATGTGAGATCTCATAGAACACATCAATGAAAAATCATCTAGGGCTTCCAGAGGCCATCCACTTCAATCCATCAAACAATGGCTCCACCTCATGGTCGTACATCACCAAAACCATCATCATATCAGTCTCTATCCCAGCTATTTAGGGCTCCAAAGCATTTGTCCAACCCGTCTAAGGGACTGGTAACTCAACCCACATATTTTACCAAGCTCTAGAGCGTTTGTCCAACCAAGGTTACAGGACTAATAACTCAAACCACCAAGGGCTCCAAAGTGTTTGTCCAACCCAGGCTACAAGGTTAGTAACTCAACCCAATTTGTTCCAGGGCTCCAGAGCATTTGTCCAACCAAGGCTACAGGACTAGTAACTCAAACCAAGATAAGGAAACATGAGAACTAATAAAAAACATAACAAGGAAATAAACCCAAAAACTCCATGGTTATCCAAGAAATGGCAAGGCTAGGCAATCCACTGTCAATCTCACCCATCCTCCATGCCAATGATAGATCACAACCAACAAATCACATGCATATGCCATGCACTCCAAAACGAGTGAAGGAAACATACAGACAATTCGGTACCTGCAAACAAATATGATGTAGTTGTTGATTCTGATGACTTCTTGTGCTTTCTTGCTCTTCCTTTTCCTTCTTGCTCCAAGAATACAAGTATGCTAGACCCTCCAAGAGTGCTCCAAGAAAACTTTAAGTCTCCAAGAGTATGAGAGAGAGATAATAATAAGAGAGCTCCAAAACCGAACTGACAAAAGGTTACCAACTGATCCTCAGAAGCCTTATTATGGATGAGACCTCTATTTTCTTCATTTTCCTCCTCACATGCAACCTGTGACCTTTCACCTCCCTTTTCTCCTAATTTCCATTATTTTCATAAATAAATGTGTCAAAAATGCCATTTTGCCTTTCCAAAGCCTTAGCCATTACCTTTTTCAATTTCCTTAGCCATAAACAACCAAATGAACACCCCCTAGGATGTCTTTCCCAACATTCAGCTTGGAATAAGTGTCCCATCTTCCGTGGTTATTATTTTTTCCTTTTATTAACTTTTATTACATGGAATTTTCACCAGGGTCGTTATAGAACCCTCCCCCTTAGGGGACACCATCCTCGATGTTCAATCAAACATATGTCTTAGAAACCTACTAAAATAGGACATACTGCTCATGGAGCTTTATAACACAGCTCGATGCAGTATTTACAATTAAAGATCTTCTCAAGAGAAAAACATCATGACAACATGACAACATACTACATAGTGGAGCTTTATAACACAACTCATTACAATATTTACAATTATCATCCTACTGAGTTCCAAACCATATGACATCACAACATCATGATAACATAACCACATAATAGCATAATAACATGATAACATAACCATAATGACATAATACCCATACCACATAATGGAGCATTATAACACAACCCTTTACGATATTTACATCCATACACATGGGTAAATATAGCAACATCACCATAAATATAGATACCAAAACATATGTCAAACATATACTATTGAACATATCTAAGCACATATCAAAACATCATATAGCATAAATGAAACCATCATAAATCATATATTAACCACCATAAAGCAAATACCAAACCATCATAAAGCACATACCAAACCACCATAAGCAAATACCAAACCATCATAAAGCAAATACCAAACCACCATAAGAAATACCAAACCACCATATCAAGCTACTTCACCTCAACTAACAAACAAAGAAGGATACATGGCCCACATCTAATCCACCATCTTCCATACAGCTTCATCGGGCCCAAAGTGATTCCATTGCACTTTAACTTGCTCGATTTCTCGGTTCCGGAGCATGAGCACCTTTTTTTACAATATACACTGAGGCTCCAGTTGGAATTCTCCATCTGGTTCCACCTGCAATACAGACCAATCAATCACATGATCAACATCTTTAACATACTTCTTAAACAATGAGACATGGAAAACATCATGGACTTTCGGTGTTGGAGGTAGTGCAAGTTGATAGGCTACTGGACCAATCCTCTCAATAATGCTGAAAGGTCCACAAAATCATGGTGCCAACTTAGCACATGATCCAATCCGCAAGGATCTCTTCTTTGGTTTGATACACAAGTACATATGTTCCCCAACTTGGAACTCCTTGAACAACCTATTCCTACCAGCATAACTCTTCTGCCTATCCTATGCTGCCTTAATATTTTTCTTAATCACCTGCATTTCTTGTTCCATGCCTACCAACATATCTGGTCCAATCATTACCCCACTAACTAGATCACTCCAACTGATGGGAGTGTTACAACTCTGCCCATACAATGCCTCAAAAGCACTCATCCTCAATGACTCCTGATAATCATTGTTGTATGTGAACTCTACCAAAGGGAGATACCCTTCCCACTTCTAATGTTGATGCATCACATACATCCTCAACATGTCCTCTAATATTCTGTTGACCCTCTCTGTCTATCCATCCGTCTGCGGATGATAAGCTATGCTGAAGACCAACTCTATGCCTAAACCTGCAAATAACTCCTTCCAAAACTTGGAAGTGAACTTCACATCCATGTTTAACACATTATTCTTTGGAATACCATGTAGCCTAACCACATCTCTAATGAATACATGTGCCACATCACTAGTTGAGAACGTAGACTTCACTGGAATGAAGTGTGCAACCTTTTTTAACATGTCCACAATGACCATGATTGAATCATGCTGCTTCACTATCTTTGGCAACCTTGTGATGAAATCCATGGAAATAACCTCCAATTTCCACTTGGGAATCATGATCGACTGTAGCAGTCCTCCTGGATGTTTACACTCTGCTTTCACTTGGTGACAATCAAAACATCTAGCCACAAACTATGTTATATCCCTCTTCAAGTTTGACCAATAGTAAGATCTCTTCACTGCTATTAGTTTCTTCTGGTAACTTGGGTAACCTGAATACGGTTTCACATGAAACTCCCTCAATATCACCTTCTTTAGATCACTATCATCCGACATTCCTGTTTCGGAACTTGACCAATCCATCTGTTGCAAGACAATAGTCCAAGTTTTGTGCACTTGCACTTGTACCTGTACCATCACTTGTACCTGTACCAGTACATGTACCTTTACCATCACATGTACCTGTACCTACACCTGTACATGTACCTATACTATCACCCTGCTACAACCTGTGCACAATCTCCATATATCTGACATCTTAATGTCTTGCACGTAAGATCATGTCCTTTGAATCTGTCCCATAAGAGCTCATAGATGCCAAGTGATTCACCTATACCTGCCTGCTAAGAGCATATGTCACTCTGTTCTCCTTGCCTTTGATGTATCTGATCTCAAAGTTGAATTCACTGATCGTGGCCAACCACCGAGCCTGCCTACCATTCAAATTTGGTTGTTCAATTAGATACCTCAACCCACTTTGATCACTCATCAATGTGAACCTCCTACCTAGAAGATAGTGTCTCCACATCTTCAGTGCAAGTGTAAATGCTGCCAATTGAAGATCATGCATGGGATAGTTCTTCTCATGCTCATTCAATTTCTGTGACTCATAGCATACTACCTATCCATCCTGCATAAGGACTCCACCAAGTCCTCTCTTGCATGCATCTGTGCACACAACAAACTCTTTGTCTGGGTCTACAATATTCAACACTGGTGCATGTGTTAACAATTGCCTGAGTTGCTCAAAACTAGCCTCACATTCCTCTGTCCATCCAAACTTATTACCTTTTGTTTACAAACATGTGATAGGATAAGAAATTTACGAGAAGTTCATGATGAACCTCTTGTAGTAACTTGCCAAAACCATGAAGGATCTCACCTTATCCACATTCTTAGGAGCTACCCACTCCATGATGGATCGTATATTTTATGGATCTACTGCAATCCCTTCCTTTGAGACGACATGCCCCAAGTAATGTACCTCTGTCTGAAATAAAATGCATTTGCTAACCTTAGCATACAACTGATACTCTCTCAAGAATTTCAACAATGCTGCTAGATGCCTGACATGCTCTTTTTCGTTTTTAGAATATACCAGTATATCAGCAATGAACACAATAACAAACTTATCCAACTATGGACGAAATACGTTATTCATCAAGCACATGAATGTAGTTGGAGCATTAGTTAAGCCAAATGGAACTACAAACTCATAATGTCCATACCTGGTCCAAAACGCAGTCTTGTAAATGTCCTCCTCTTTGATGCATTGATGCGTACTTGATGGTATCCAGATCTCAAATCAATCTTTGAGAACATTGTTGCCCCTTCATTTGATCAAACAAGTCATGAATCCTTGGTAAAGGGCACATGTTCTTGATAGTCACTTTGTTCAATTGCCTATAATCAATGCATAATCTGAGGGTACCATCTTTCTTCCTCAAACAAGATTGGTACACCCCAAGGTGATACACTTGGCCTAATGTACCCCTTGTCCAACATTTCCTTCAATTGCAAATTTAACTCAACCAACTCCGGTGTGCTCATCCTATAAGGTGCTTTAGACTCTAGAGTTGCCCCTAACACTAACTCAATGAAAAAGTCTACCTCCTTGTAAGGTGGAAACTCTATAATGTCCTTAGGGAATACATCTTGAAAGTGTTGCAACATTGGATACATGTTCAACACATCTGCATCCTCAGCTTCCTTACTCTTATCACTAGAAATGTGTACTGCAAATAGCTTTCACCCCTCTTTGCAGCGATTCTTTGCTTGCATAGTTATCACCATCCTAACTAATCTAGCTTTCTTCTTACCTTATAATACTCTTGTTCTCCATTTTCATCAACACACTCAATAGCTTTGTCATAGCAGTCTACCTTGGTTCTATGTAGATACAACCAATCCATGCCCAATAACATACTGTATGAACCCAACGGTAATACATTCAAATGTGTTGTTGTAGGCATACCATTTAAATCAAATGTGCAAGCTCTTACCCAATGATGCACTTGATTCTTTGTACTTGTAGCCAACTGCACTAACCAAGACTCTACATGCAATTCCTTACCCAAACCACACTTATCCGCCAAGTCAGAACTAACATAGCTATAATTAGATCGAGGGTCAATCAAAATAGATATAACTTGATCACAAAGCTTACTGCCCATCTCAATGATAGATTCCTGATGCTCTGTCTGTTTGTTATCCAAGGTTGTATAGATACGTGGAATACTCTGATTAACATCTCCAACAGTTTGTGCCTCCTGCGCACTATATATCTTAGGCCTACCACTCTTGTACAATGGGCAATCCCTCCTGCGATGATCTCCTCCACAAGTCCAACATTGCATAGGATCCTTATTCTGCTCCTTAGATCTATGTCTACATCCTCTATCTGATGCATTGAACCTCTTAAGTGGTGCAACACTCTCCTTGTTACCAAAATCTTGTGGACTTACTCGCTTCTTGTACCATTTTCCTTCGTTCTTTGTATTACCTCTCCAATCTAGCTTCATCTCAGTTCGACGCTTCAATTATTCATAGCAATGCTTCAGTTTTCAGATAGCCTCCTCCAATGATCTAGGCTCGTAGAACTCAATCATATCTTTGAATGCAATCGGTAACCCACTAACAAATCTCTAAATCTTAGCCTTCTCCTCCTTAAGGTAAGGCACATACCTCAACAGTTCCAAGAACTTACTAGTGTACTCATCATCTGTCATGGATCCCATCTTTAGTTCATATAATTCTTTTGCCCTGTCATCAAAGTACCTCTCCGACAGATAATTTTTCTTGAATATTCGCTGAAATTCACTCCAAGTAAGATCTTCCTCATTTATGTCCTTGACATTCTTCACATTTTCCCACTAGATGTATTCTTTACCTTTAAGACTAAAATTAGCCACTCTAGCTTTCATGTTCTCTGAGTAGTCATACAACCTGAAGAACTTCTTCATACTAAGTAACCATGCCTTTGCATGGATCTCTTTATCTCTCCATCAAAAGTAGGTGGTTTTTCTTTCTTAAACCCATCTGGTAAGTATCCCCTATCATTCCTCCTGTAGGGGTGATAACAATGAAAATAACAGTTCCTATCTGAATCAATACTAAAATCATACCTATGTCTATCCCTTCTCCTCTTTGGAGTGTCCAACAATCTTCCATCTCAGATTGTGTCATCTCTATTTGATCGATGACTACCATGTGATCTACTTCCATATCCCCCATTAGTTTTGTCCTCATGCTCATGACTGATCCGAAGTCGTCCTTGCCACTGCAAATTTGACAAGCACTGAAGTATGACCGCATTTACCTTTGCTAACTTTTCCTGTGACTGTATGATTCTTCCATTATCTACCTTACAACTCCTTATATCTTCCTTTAAACTTCTCAGTGTTACCGCAAAATCAGAAGAGTTCCTAACACCATACTGCTCTTTGGATTCATAGGGAGAGTCCTTGTAGTCAACCATCTTGCTAGCAATTTGTTATTTCTTCCTGCAAGGTATATCAAGTTAGCTAGGCCAAATCACAATATACCAATGTACCTTAGTATATCTCGGGGAGAATACCTTGTCTGCAAGATCAACAAATCAGCGTCATATATGTATAACATAATCATGACAACGTATAGAAACATAAAACATAAGCATACGGCCATGCAACCATCATTCTAGCTTGGGTCCAGTCATCAATGCATGACCTCAATAACACACACCACAACCTCATGCATGAAAACCACCATCATTAGGTCACTATACACTTGATCACACACAAACATGAACATGCATCAGTGATGCATAACCATCCACACATATGCATAAACACGTATGATCAAGCGTGAATGAAAAAGTATCGAAATCAAACTCGCAAGAATGATACATGCAACTAAGCATACAAGAATGTAACCAATCATACTACAATGATACATGTAAGCAACATAAATTGACATGTAACCAATCATACACTGACAACGATGCATTCCATAATAACACCTCAAATCTCACATCACGACATCACTGCAATCGTGAAAAATAACATGCAAATACCACAAGCACATGGAATGCAAGGGTGAGAGACACACATGCAACTGACATGCATGCATGATCAACACATAGCCCATCCAGTCCAAGGAGTGAACCATGATTTGATACCACTCTATAACACACTCCTCCCACATCTACCCAAGCAACCGATCAGCTAGGGTAAACATGTGACGAGAGGCCACTCTTATATGATTTGACCTCCTAAGTCACATTAAGGAAGTGGAATCGACGGGAACACACTATACAGACATCCAACATCATCAACAAAACCCTCAGAGGAAAATTTAGCCACTCATACAACTTGTCCCTGGGTCCCACTATTATTTTAGGTCGCTTTCCCATAGCATGAGAGAAACTATGGCCCAAGAGACCTAAAACAATAGTGGGACCCAAGGACATGCTGCTTGAGTGGATGACTTGTCCTTTGATGGTTATGTTGATGGTGTTGTATGTTTATATGGTGTGTTTATGTTGGTTCCACTTCCTTAATGTGACTTAGGAGGTCGAATCATATCATTATGGCCTTTGTTGCATGTTTACCTCGGTTGGTTGGTCATTTGGGTAGGTGTGGAAGGAGGGTTTTACAAATATTTTGATCTCAAATCAATCTTCAAGAACGTTGTTGCTATCTTCAACTAATCAAACAAATCATCAATCTATGGCAAAGGGTACATGTTCTTGATAGTTACCTTGTTCAACTTCTTGTAGTCAATACATAACATGAGAGTACCATCCTTCTTCCTCACAAACAATATTGGTGCACCCCAAGGTGACACACTTGGCATAATGTATCCCTTATTGAGCATTTCTTTAAGTTGCAACTTCAATTCCACCAACTCTGGAGTGATCATCCTGTACAATGTCTTTGATGTTGGTGTTACTCCCAACATCAACTTAATAGAAAAGTCCACTTCCCTAAGAGGCGAAAACTCTAATATCTTTGCTGGACATACATCTTGAAACTGTTGCAAAACTAGACACCTCTTCAAGACTTCAACATCTTCAACATCCTTCCCTTTGTCACTGGAAATATGAACTATGAATAATACACATCCTTTCCTACTACTACGCTTTGCCTACATAGGCGTAACCATTCTCACTAATGTAGTCTTCTTATTACCGTATAAAATTCTCCTCTGTCCATCATCATCCAAGCACTCAATAGCCTTATTGTAGCAATCTACCTTAGTCCTGTGAATGTACAACCAATCCATACCTAACAACATATTGTATGATCCCAATTGAAGCAATTTAGATGCACTAATGTAGACATACTATTCAACTCAAATACACAAGATCTTACCCAATGATGAACTATTTTCTTAGTACCTGAAGCCAACTGCACCGACCAAGACTCTGCATGCACTTCTTTATTCAAGAAACGCTTATCCACCAGGTCATGACTGATATAATTATAGTTATATCTAGAGTCAATCAAAATAGAAATAGTTTGATCATAAAGCTTACATTCCATCTTGATAATAGAAGCTTGATGATTAGCCTACCTATTATCCAATGCTTCATGAATTCAAGGAATACTTTGTCCAACATCCCCAACTATCTGTGCCTCCTGATAAATTTGAGGTCTTCCACCCTGATGTTATGGAAAATATCTCATGCGATGATCCTAACCACAAATCTAACACTACAAAGGCTTCTTTCCATCACCCTTATTCTGCTCCTCAAACTGAAATCCATGTCCTCTATCAATTGCGTTGAATTTATTATACGACACTGCATTCTCTTTGTTACTTGCATCGTGAGGTCTTCCTCCACACTTCTTATCCCATTTTCCTTTTGTCTTATCATTACCTTTATAACCTTGTGTAGGCTATGGCTTATGCCTATACTGCTCATAACAATGCTTCAACTTCCCAATTACTTCCTCCAGTGACCGAGGCTCATCATACTCAATCCGATCCTTAAATGTTAAAGGCAAACCACTAAATAATATTTGAAACTTCATCTTCTCATCCTTAATATATGGTACATACCTCAATAGCTCCAAAAAATTAGTCATATACTTGTCATTTGTCATAGATCCATCTTCAACTCATAGAAATCTTTAGCCTTACTGTCATAGTATATCTCTAACAAATACTTCTTTCTGAAAAGTATTTTGAATTCATGCCAACTCAAATCCTTTGTCTTGCTGCCTTTGACGCGCTTCACATCTTCCCACCAAACGCCTACTTTCCCTTTGAGATTGAAAATGGCTTTCGTGGCGTTCATATTCTTTGTATAGTCATGCAACTTGAAAAAATTCATCATCTCAAGTAAGCATGCTTTTGCATCTTCCAGTTTCTTCAACTCTCCATCAAAGGTAGGAGGCTTGTCTTTCTTGAACTCATCCAACAAATACGCCTTCTCACTTTTCCTACAAGGATGATAACAATGATGACAATGATACTTATCTGAACTAGAACTAAAATAGAACCTATATGCACTACCTTTCCTTTCAGGTGTATCCATCCATATACCACCTCTGATTGTGTTATCTCCGTCTGACCTATGTCCTCCATGAGACCCGCTACCATATACCCCATTTGTCCTTTCCTCTCATTCATAATTGATCTGTGGCTGTCCCTGTCTTTGTAAATCTTATAAACTCTAAAGAATCACTATGTTAACCTCTGCTTTCTTTTCATGTGCTCTATCAAGTCTTTCCCATGACTAAATGATTCTATCATTATCTGCTTTGCAACTTTTGATCTCTTCCTTTAAACTTCTCAAAGATCTACTATGTTAGGAGAGTACTCATTTCTTTGTTGCTCATATGATCTATAATGAGTGTCACATGAACTGTAATCCACCATTTTTCTTGTTTTCTTTGACCTTCTACTTCTGACAAACATACCGTGTCAGAGAACCAAATATAAACATAATCAAACATAACTTAGTGAAGTTCAAGGGAGGTTATCTCGTCTACGCAGTCAATCCAAATTTGCACAACATATGTATATATAATGAAATCAACATATCAATCATCTCAAATTTCTAGAATCATTATTGACATGACAATAAAGCTAAACATTCACAATCGAATAAAAACTTGACCTAGACTGCCTAGAACACTATAGACATTTTGTCAAACAAATGGAAAATATGTGCTATAGGTCATGAATGCATATCTCATCATAGAAGTTTGAGATTCATCTAAGAATAATCAAGAAGGATTTATAACCTCTCCACATAGTTGCAACAACACTTATTAGTCCATACATTCATTAATCAATCCATAACTAAATGATTCATGACAAGAGCCATAAACGGTATACATCATATAACCAGCATATAACCAAAAAATAACTAGCATAGAAACCATGGCAACTCAACCATAATATCGCTAACATAATCACTACAATGCTCATATATCACAATAAGGAAATGTATCATATTAACATACAAAAATACCAACCAAGTCAAGGACTTCCATGTATCACCTAACCATAGATTGGGTTGAACCAAATCTCTCTTTAATCCAATCACCCCTGCACAATATTCCAGGAATGAATGTGGATTCTCATGGAAGAAACCAAGACAAACATAACCAGGGCTTCCAAAGACCAAACCACCTCAACCCTCACCCAAAGTGATTTCACCTCACGATCAGACATCACTAACACCAATCAGATCGGTCTCTACCTGAGCTATCCAAGGCTCCAAGAACTAGTAACTCAACCCATAACCTTCCAAGGCTCCATAACATTTGTCCAACCTGACTCCAAGGACTAGTAACTCAACCTACCAAGGGATCTAGAGCATTTGTCCCAACCTAAGCGCCAAGACTAGTAACTCAACCCAAGCTATTCTAGAGCATTTGTTCCAACCCACAACCATAAGTAATTATGAGCACCAATTAGAAAACAATCAAGTGGGAAAACCCACAACACCATGGTTATCAAGGAAATGGAAAGGCAAGGCTAAAACCATTGTCAATCTAGGAAAATCGTCAATTCCAATCACAGCACATAGCTAGATAATCACATGCATATACCATGTACCCTAAAATCAACAAGGAGATCATACATGCAATCTGTTACTTGCAAAAAAATCCAGTTTTAGTTTTTGATCCACCTATTCCCTTGCACTTTATTGCTTTCCTTTGCCTTCTTTCTCCAAATCTAATGTATGCCAAAGTGCTCCAAGAATACTCTAAGTGTGCAAGAGTATGAGAGTATGATAAAATGGAAGAGAGCTTTCAAAATTCTAGCAATTGATCCCCATAAACCTTCGTATCATTGAGGCCTTTATTTTATACATTTTCATTAATTTTTCCTTCAATTTCCCTCTCATGAAAATCTGTGTCTCTTCACCTTCCTTTTCTCCTATTTTCCTTTATTTCATAAATAAAATGCCTATTATTGCCACTTTTCCTTTCCCAATTTCCATAGCCATTAATTAATCATTAGTGATACCCATCATCATGCTTTGCCCAACATTCAACTTGTAATATGTGTCCTATGACCTTGGTTTTATTTTTACATGGAAAATCAACTAGGGGTTGTTATAGTGCTAACTACATATTATCAAGGTTGCAACATTTACATGGGAAGTTAAGTATTTTGAGCTTTCCTTCTCTATGAAGCTTTGAGACTTTTTGTTTGGTTATGTTTATTATTTGAGATGGTCTCTTGTGTAGCTAATTTTCCCTTCTACATGGTTTTTTGTTTTTTGTTTTTTTGTTTCTAGCTAGGTTGAGCCTAGGGTGGGGCCAACCCCAATGTTGGATGGAAGAACAACCAGTCCACCTATGAGATGTTGTCACTAGGATTGTGTGAGTCCCGATTGAGTCCAAACCCCATGGAATAGTTTTTGGCCTCCATAGGTGGCTCCAACCCTCAACACTTCCCCATGAGATTTGAACTAGTGACTTGATGGGTACTAAAATCCACACAAACCAAGTATTCTATACCTCATGAGTGCAATTTTGGATGTTTATTAGGTTAGTTTGAGACCATAATATCTTATTTATCAGGTTAGTTTGAGGCCATAATGTGTTGTTTATCTTGTCAGTCTAGTACCATAATATCTTGTTTATCAGGGTAGTTTGAGACAATAACATCTTTAGATGAGAGTGGTCTAAGCACAAATTTTGCTAATTTTCAATCCATTATCTCAATTTATCATTTGCTTCCTCTTATGATGTGCTTGCTTTGTATTCATTACATATTATTCATTTGAATTTGAACCTATGACATCCTATGATGAAAAATATGTTTTTAATCATTAGACCTGTTCATGTTAAGTTATTGTATTTATTGGAAAAAACTTAATTAATGCTAATCTATTAATTAAAATACAAGAAAAGTGTTCTTCTCAACAAACTAACTCAAAAAGTAACTAAATTTAAAAATTATTATAGGAAAGAAATTATAATGTTGGTGCATGGATGTTGGGTCCCTATAATACTAGTGATTACCCCATTACTATGGTAGTTGTACCCCTTATTAATATTGTTGTGCCCCTATTGCCCCCATATTGTTATTACTGTGCCCCATAGAATCCCTCTATTGTTATTTTTGTGGCTTAATATTATTATTGTTAGGTCGGCTGGGTTATATTGTGACTCCTTAGACTCCTATATATAGAAAGGAGGTTTTGTCATTTGTATCATCGAAGAATTGTTCATTTATGCAATGTAAAGGAGGTTGCCCCCTTGAAGAGGCTGAATTTTAAGGCGTTGATCTATCTTTTCTTGAGCTGGTTTCATAACATTTGGTATCAGAGCCAAGTTCTAGGGTTTCGCTGCTCCAAATAGGTCATCGTGGCATTTTCGCTATAACTTTTTTTATACGATGTTTCAGAAGTATAAAATAAAACCCATTTGAGAAGACATCACACTGCATCTTGGGACCGAATTTCAGAGCTTTTTGCACTATATTTACGGAGATATGATCTGAGGAAGTTGGTCTTTTTGCAGACTCCTGAATTACATTCTAAACAGGTGACTTGGGGAAAATCATCATAACTTTCTCTCTGAGCATCAGATTGAAATTTCACAAAAAGGTACAGAAAGAGGACGGAATTTAGTTTCTTCTAGATATTTTTCAGAGTCAGAGGTCCAAATAGTGACACGTGGCACTTCATACAAGTTCGCTCTTCTGAAAAGGTCTATAATCAAGTCACTGTGGGAGATTTGGCATAACTCTTCATTGGAGAATCCAATTGGGGTCAGAATGGTGGCATTGGAAAGAGGACACAGAGGGCTACCACAGGTCGTAATTGCAGAACTGGATGTTCTGAAAGTATAGAGATACATCAGATGCAATATCGAGCTCCTACAAAGAAAAAAAAGGTGTGTAGATTTTTTTAAATTTTTGCTTAAGATTGGTTTGAAAATTTATTTTGAAGGAATTCAAAGGGCTAGTAGAGCATTATTATCAGTAACTGATGCCCCGAGAAAGAAAATGCAAACACCTAGTAAGGAACCTGAAAGCTCTAGCATGACTCATGAAGAAGAGGAAGAAATGCTACATGATATATCAAAATTACAAGACCAAGTGCAAAAAATTTCAGCCTCACAAAAGCTAATAGAAGCTAAGATAAATGGAATGGAATCTAAGATAAAGGGTGTGGAAGCTAAGATGGACGATTGGAAGACGGATTTGAAGACAGACATGGAAGAATTGAAGATAGATTTGAACACAAACTTGAAGACAAGCATGACAGATATGAAGACAGATTTGACAAATTTTCTACAAGAAATACTTACTAATGGTGAAAAGGTAGTAAAGGAAACTCATGATGCGAACAAAAGGAATGTTAATCATGATTCCATAGACTCTAATGTGGGATCGAAGACCCATAATATTCCAAAAATCGATATATGAGGAAGTTTGATGGCAAGGATCCCGCAACATGGATATTACAGATGGAGCAATTTTTCGATCTCAAAATGTGCAAAACACACAAAAGGTACATATGGCAACTTTATATTTGGAACCAAATCAATTTGTATGGTATCAATGGCTTTGCTCTTGTAAACAATTTATCACTTGGGCAATTTTTACGGAAGAATTGAAAGCACATTATGAGGATACAAAAAGCAACACTTTTTTTAGCCAATTGATAAGTCTCAAACAAAAGGGTTCAATAATGGAGCACATTGAGGAGTTCCAAAAATTGAAAATAAGGGTAAAAGATATTCCAGAGGAGCATAGGATTGATGTGTTCATAAGGTCTTTAAAGGATAATATCCAACATGATGTGCGCCTTTGGGAACCTGATTCATTAGAGAAGGCATTCAGGTTAGCAAAAAAAATGGAAAGCAAAATTATGGCAACAAGAAGCATACCACTCACAACTATAAAGATGGAAGTGTTGTTGCCCCTAGTCTTCCACAACCTATACGGTTGAACACGACAACAATTGGAAAAGAAAAAGAGAAAGGGCTTTGTTATAAAGTTGTGATAGAAAATACACTAAAGGTCATAAGTGTGCCGAGAAGAAATTATTCTACATAGATTGTGAAGAGGAAGAAAAAAAGGAGCAAGAAAGGTCAAAAGAGGATGATATACTCCAGGAAGAAAGCCTAGATGAAGAACAAATGAATCCGACCATATATTGCAATAAATTACCACTCCTCAAACCATAAAGATAGAAGGACAAATCAAGAAGAAAAAGGTAACAGTGTTGATTGATTCAGGAAGTACTCACAATTTTATTCATTGTAAGGTAGCAAAAGAATTGAATTGCTTCTTATATCCAACACCAAAGTGTCAAGTGATGGTTGCAAATGGAGGAACAATAAATTGCTCTGGAAAGTGCCATAATATCAAGCTATCCATGGGAGAATATGTATTGACTAGCCCAATCTTTTCCATTCCAATGGAAGGTGTTGATGTTATATTAGGAGTCCAATGGCTACAATCCTTGGGTACAATAGCTTTTAATTTTCAAGAACTTTTCATGAAATTTTATGTGGAAGGAAAGGAAGTTGTATTAAGGGGTATTGCAGGGAAACCGGGAAAGATAATCAGTCTAATGGTATGACAAAGCTTCTAAAAAAGGAACAAAGAGGTGTAATTGCACAATTATGTTCGCTAGATGTTTCCACATCGGAATCATCTATTTCTCCAGATCTCCAAAAATTCCTGGAAAATCATTCCAAGTTATTTGAGACTCCTAAAGGTTTCCCACCTGTGCGTGATCATGATCATGCTATTCATCTAATTCCAGGAAGTGTTCCTCCAAACATCAGGCCGTACAGATATCCCTATGTCCAAAAGAGTGAAATTGAACGTATGGGTGCAAAAATGCTAGAGGCTGGTATAATTCAACCGAGTCAAAGTTCTTTCTCTGCTCCAGTAGTATTGGTGCACAAGAAGGATGGATCATGGCGCATGTGTTCGGATTATAGGGAGCTCAACAAGCTCACTATTAAAGATAAGTTCCCCATTCCTGTCATTGATGAATTACTGGATGAATTCCAGGGATCAATTTACTTCACCAAGTTGGATCATCGTTCAGGGTATCATCAAATCAGAATGAAGATTGAAGACATTCCAAAAATAGCATTTAGAACTCATGAGGGTCATTATGAATTTTTGGTCATGCCTTTTGGCCTTACCAATGCACCTTCAACATTTCAAAGTTTGATGAATTCAATTGTCAAACCATTCCTTAGAAAATTTGTGTTAGTATTTTTTGATGATATACTAATCTACAACAAGTCTTGGGAAGGATCATGTTGAAGATGTTGACAAGGTGCTACAACTATTGGAGGAGAAACAATTATATGCAAAAAGATCCAAATGCTTCTTTGGAGTCCAAGAGGTGGAATATCTGGGTCATATTGTATCTCATGAAAAAGTTGAGGTAGACCCTAGCAAAATTAAAGCCATTAAGGAATGGAAAATCCCCACATCCATAAAGCATTTGCGAGGATTTCTTGGGTTTACAGAGTATTATCGCAAGTTTGTTAAGAATTATGGAAGAATAGTAGCACCTCTAACAACATTATTGAAGAAAGATGCATTTTCATGGACTCCGGAAGGAACAAAGGCCTTTGAACATCTTAAAGAGGCAATGTGCCAAGCACCGGTCTTAGCTACACCGGACTTTACAAAAACCTTTATTGTGGAAGGTGATGCTTCAGGAAATGGAATTGATGCTGTTCTAATGCAAGATGAAAGACCCATTGCTTTTGAAAGTCGTCCAATCAAGGGAAAGTTTTTACACAAAGCTATTTATGAGAAGGAAATGTTGGCAATACTCATGCACTTAAGAAATGGCGACCCTACCTAATGGGAAGACACTTCAAGGTAAAAACGGATCATGATAGCCTTAAATACTTTTTAGAACAAAGATTATCCTCCGAAGAGCAACAAAAGTGGGTCACAAAGATGTTGTTATGACTTTGAAATCATCTACAAAAAAGGGAAGCAAAATGTGGTGGCAGATGCACTCTCAAGAAAGGATGAGGATGTGGAAGCATGTTGTGCGCCATTTCTATGATCCAACCAGATTGGATAAACGAAGCAACGGAGGAATGGAAGAATGATGAAGAAGTGTCGGCACTTATTCAAAAATTACAACAAGATTCCAGTACGTCTGATACATTTAGCTAGAAAAATGATTCGTTATGGTACAAAGATCGTTTATACCTCTGTAAAAATTCCCAGCTAAAACAAAAGATTCTTATGGAATTGCACACTTCTCCCTTGGGAGGGCACTCAGCATTTTTAAAAACTTACCACAGGGTTAAGAAGGAATTTTTTTGGGATGGCCTTAAATCAGATATTCAAAAGTTTGTGGCGGAATGTTTGGTTTGCCAACAAAATAAAGTTGAAACGATTAAGGCACCAGGTCTATTACAACCTTTATCCATTCCAAGCCAACGTTGGGAGGAGGTTTCAATGGATTTTATCACAGGTTTACCCAAGTCTGAGGGAAAGAGTGTCATCATGGTGGTAGTTGACGGACTTACCAAGTATGCACACTTTTGTGCATTATAACATCCATTTAAAGCCAGTAGTTTCTACTGCATTTATGGAAACAATTCAAAAGCTACATGGAAACCCAAAGATAATTGTAAGTGACAGAGATCCCATTTTCACTGAAAATTTTTGGACAAAAATATTTTCTTTCCTTGGTACTCAGTTAGCTCATAGCTCATCTTATCATCCTCAATCTGATGGGCAAACTGAGATAGTAAACAAATGTTTGGAAGGATATCTTCGTTTCTTTGTATCTGATAAACAGACACAACGGGTCA
>APFE030234758.1:74671-99367 GCA_000404065.3 Pinus taeda | reverse complement strand
TGAAGCCATTGATAAATGTAGTCTTCACATCCATCTGGTGGATCTTCCAACCCATCTCTGCTGCTATCGATATAATGGAGCGGATCGAAGTATATCGAGCCACGGGAGCGAAGGTCTCCTCATAATCAACTTCGTCTACCTGGGAGAACCCTCTAGCCACAAACTTCGCTTTGAATTTCTCAATGCTGCCATCTGCAGCATGCTTTACCTTGTAAAGCCATCTGGAAGTAACCACGGATTTGCCCTTAGGCCTCGGCACCACCTCCCAAACATCATTCTTCATGATAAAAGAATACTCCTCCTGCATGGCCTCTCTCCAGAGCTGCTAGCTAGTTGCCTCCTCATAGCTAGAAGGCTCAGAGTCAAGGATGCTGGTACCCATTGCCATATAGTTACAAAACCTCTCAGGTGGTCTACTCTCTCTGACCGGCCTTTTAGGCTCAGCAACAGATGTGGCATCTCTCAAGGTGTCCTGAAGCCATTTGGGCTTCCTCTTCCCTGAGCATGCTTCTCTGATTGGAGAGTGAAACTCCTCCTCCTCATCACCATCAGTAGCCTGGACTCTTGATTGCCTGTCTGTTGTCCTCCTACCTACATCTGAACCTGTAGAAGCTGAGGTACTGTGTGAACTGTCCATCAGTGGACTCCCTAGTGAACTGCTCTACATGCTGCCCGGAGCACCACCCCTCTGGCTTGTCGAGCCACTACTCATTGACGGCCCTGGCATCGTCATAGATGTACCTCCGATCCTCCTGATCCCTGTCCACTGGATCCTTGCGATTGACTCAACTGCTGTTGAGGGTCTGGCTGATCCAGATACTCTAACTCCCGTGAACTCCTAAAGGCCCTGCCCTCCTTGAACTTCACATCCCGCCTAACAACAACTTTCCTCTGTGCAGGAATGTAAATCCGAAAGGCCTTTGAGGTCTCACTGTAGCCCATAAAGATACCCTTCTCTGTGGTGGGCTCTAGTTTGGTCCTCTTATTCTTAGGTATGTAGGAGTATGTAATACACCCAAAGATACGAAGATGACCAATATCAGTCTTCTTCCCAGAAAAAGCCTCCTTCGGAGTCATGTGCCCCAAGGCACGATGCAGACTCCTATTCTACAAATAAACCATTGTGTTGCAGGCCTCTGCCCATAAAAACAATGGCAACCCCTGATTATGTAACATGGCTTTGATAGCCCCTATGATGGATCTGTTCTTCCTCTCCGCAACCCCTTCTGCTGGGGGTTGTAAGGAACAATGAACTTCCTCCTAATGCCTGCCTCTGCACAATAGTCAACAAACTCTCCAAGGGTGTACTCTCCCCCATTGTCCGACCTCAGGGACTTGATCTTCCGACCTCTCTGTGTCTCCACAAGAGCTCTAAACTTATGAAACCGCTTGAAGACCTCACTCTTGGTCTCCAAGAAATAAATCCAGGTCCTCCTGGAGTGATCATCAATGAATAAAACATAGTACTCATATCCACTCAAGGAAACATGAGACATCCGACCACTCACATCGGAATGAATCAAATCAAGTATCCCAGTCGCTCTACTGTCACTGCTGGGAAAAGCGGATTTGGCAAACTTTCCCATCGCACATCCTCTGCAAGTATCATAGTGATCAGTACTGAAATCTGACACACCTGTAGTGATCTCTCGCAAGGTCCTCAAGGCTCCATGATACATATGCCCCATCCTGCGGTGTCAAATCTCACACAGCTTAGAACTGCTAGCTCTACTGTCGGTATTACTACTCAATGCCAAAAGGGGTTGGAATGCAAACTTGTACACCTTTGCATGGCGTACACCTATCACTCTAGTTGAATCAGCTGGAGTGCCCCTGGGATACATCAACACCTGTCCTCCCCTGAATAGTACCTCATATCCTCTGTCCTCCAAAGCTGAGACGGATATGAAGTTCTTCCTCATCCCTGGCACATAAAGAACATCTGACACCTTCAAGGGAGGTTTGGACTCCCTCTAAAATGTCAGTGTCCCCACACCGGCTGCTCTAACAACTCTGTCATCACCGAATACTACCTCCATATCAGTGCAACTCTCTGAAAGCTCTGAGAAATACTCACAGACTCATGTCATGTGACATGAAGCCCCACTGTCCACATACCAGATACCCGAAGATGCTCCGCTAATTGAGGGAAAAGCATGCTCCCTCTGAATTTGTGTTGCAGGTGATCCTGCACTAGAGGACTCACACGCAGTGAACCCAAACTCCCGGTCAAAATGATCTGCAAAGTCCTCAATCTCTGTTGAAGCTGCCACGCTCTGGCTCTTCCGCTTCTTCTTTTTCTTCTCCGGACACACAACTGCATAGTGTCCAATCTTTTGACAATTCCAACACTTCACCTTGGAATAGTCCTTCTGTGTGTTACCCTATTTACCTTTACCTTTCCCTTTGCCCCCACCATTGCTTGTGGAAGCCTGCTTCTTCCATTTTCCTTTCTTGCCTCCTGCCAACAGTGCTACATCCTATCCTGCTCAACTGGCTTGGCTTCCCCAAGCTGACCTTTCTTGATCTCTGTCTGAATGCAATCATTTTAAAACCTCTCCCATGTGGGAAGGGTCTCACGTGCACAAACCCTATTAGCAAAGTTCATCCATGAACGGGGGAGGCCTTTCACTGCAATTCGCACCAACTCAGTGGGTGGAATGACCTCTCCAGTTGCTGCCAACTCATCTCTCACATTAGTAATCTTTGTGAGATATCCAGCTGCACTATCATTACCCATCTTAATGGTCTTCAGCTTCTCCTTCAAGACCATTTTCCGGTTCTCATTGGTACTCTGGTAGAGATTGGACAATGCTGTCCACATCTCATAGGCATTTCTCTTTCCTCTCACATGAGGAATGCAATGGTCTTTGACTCCGTCTAAAATCAGTCTCTTGCCTTTGTTGTTTTTTTTATTATAATCAGCGAACTGAGTAGCATCAATAGGTACAACAACAGGGTTCTGTGTGGTATGCACTATAATGTCTCAGACTTCTGCCTCCTCAAAGATACTCTGCATTCTCTCCTTCCAAAACCTGTAATTGTTATGCCCATCCAACCTATCCTCCAACCTTAATCCCAATGACATCCCGGTGTCTTAAAACTGAAAAATAGCACTCCTGTAGTAAAGATAAAATTGATGTTTGTGAAAAATCAGCGTGCTGGAATTTTCTAAGTGAAAAATCAGCACGCTGTAATTTTCTTTCTTGCTATCTCAAACTGCACTTCAACACTCAAGCTCTGATACAATGTAGAAATTCTCGGTTTTCAGTTTCACCTTATTTCTTCAAAATAGTTAAATGCCCTTTCCCATATCCATACATTCAACAACTGGAAAATAAATTTTGCTGAAAACACAAATTCTAGAAATTTTACAGAATGCTAGAAAATGCAGAAATAAAAAAATTAGCACATACAAACAGCGATTAAACACATTTAAACACAGTGATTTTTGGTAAAGGTGACCCTGGAGAACCCCCTACAACTCTTGGGGAAAACCAATTCGAAAGCTCCTTCTTATTTCTGGAAAATGCTTTTACAATGAGAAATATTCAGCAAAAAATCAGCAAGCAAAATTTTACAACTTATCTCGTTTTCCGTGCCTCACAGCCAACTGGAAAAACTTGCAAACAACAAAATAGAACAACAATAAATGCTGTACGACCTCGATTTTTGTGCCCAATTTCAACCTTAAATGATGCTGTACGACCTGCCTAGAAAAGCGTGCAAGCTGCCATAAATACGCTATACGGATTTTCTCGATTTTTGTGCAGAAAAAACCAACGGTACAACTGTACGAATTTGCCTTGATTTGCGTGCAAAGGTACAACCACTTGCTGTACAGATTTCTGCTTCTAGATTTCTGTGCACTTGCTGTACGAATTTCTAGAAAATCGTGCCAAAATTCTGCCTTTCACTGTGTGCTAACTCAGCGGTACAGATTTGCTAAAATGTTGCCTTGGGATGTGCGCCAAGCTGCTGCCTCCTTCTCCTCCCTGTCAAGAAATCTCCCTTGCTCTCTTGCTCTCCTCTCAATCTGCTCATGAAAGAATGAATAATCTTTTCCGCCTTTAATCTAACCCTAAGTGACTTTTGGGGAACCCCTAAATCTAATGGCTGAAATAGATTTAAATCTAGGGCTGAGATTAAATGCTCATTTAAATCTCACTCTCTATTTTTTAATTCACTCCACTTTAATAAAGACCCACTTAGTCATTTATTTCCAAAGTCACTTTTCCTTTCTAATTTTACATTGACTTTATTAAAGTCACTTTAAAATTAGACTTTAGTAACTTTATCACTTAAAGTCACTTTTAAATTAGATTTGACTTTATAAAAACTATAAAGTCACTTTAGGAGAAAAATTAAATTCTTTTGGACACTTTTCCCTTGGCCAAAGATCAAAGCCTTAAGGAACCACCTGTCCTCTGGTACCAAATTTCAACAAGGAATATATAATCGGTCCTACTAAGTAATTAATCTTTTTTGGGTTAAAACATACTTTGTGTTCCCTTCGTGTTGTATCTTTCTCTGCAGTTCTTGATATTGGGAGTCTTTCTACCCTGCCAATCTCCCATGCTCCTCGAAATCTATTTGTATGCTACTCCCTGCACCAACTACCAAAACGTGAGCATACCTACTTAGTGCATTAGCAATCTTATTCTCTTTCACTTTAATGTGTTTAATTTCAAATTCAAATTCGCTGAGGAAGGCTAACCATCTGGCCTATCTTTCATTTCGATTGGGTTGGCTAAAGAAATACTTTAGGCTGATGTGGTCGGTTACCAAAACAAATTTATTTCCCAACAAATAATCCCTCCACATTTTTAAGGCATGTATTACAATAGCCAGTTCCAAGTCATATACAACATAATTTTGCTCATGTTTTTTCAGTTTTCTTGACTCGTATGCTATGACAACATTGTCTTGTAGCATCACACCACCCAATCCTTCTAAACAAGCATCCGTGCACACGGTAAACTCTTCATTTGGGTTGGCTATCCTTAAAATAGGTGCTGTTGTCAACATTTGCTTCAACTTATTGAAGCCCTTTTGACATTTTCTGTCCATGCAAACTTCACTCCTTTCTTTTGTAAAGAGGTAATGGGGTAAGCTAACTTTGAAAATCCTTCCACAAATCTTCGGTAGTACATATACCCAACAATCCCCATAAAAGAATGAATGGAAGATACATCCTTTTGTACTAGCCAATTCATAATGGCTTTAACTTTCTCTGGGTCCACCGACAATCCCTCTTTGGAGATGATATGGCCCAAACATTGAATTTTGGGTTTGTAAAATTCACACTTATTGCCTTTAACATACAATTTCTGCTCCCTTAGTGTCCGCAATACTAGTCTAAGATGCTCTTGGTGCTCCTCATTTTTTGAGTATACTAGAATGTCATCAATGAAGAATAATACAAATTGTTCAAGATACTTATGAAACACACTATTCATGAGACACATAAATGTTGTAGGTGCATTGGTGAGGCCAAACGGTAGCACCACAAATTCATAGTGACCGTATTGCTTTCTGAATGAAGTTTTATGAATATCTTCTTCCTTTATACGTAACTTATGATAACCGGTCCGCAAGTCAATCTTTGAGAAAACTGTCGCCCCCTCACTTGATCAAATAGTTTGTTCCGTAGTAAAGGGTATCTATTTTTAATAGTCAACTTATTCAATTGGTGGTAGTCAATACACATTCTGAGCATACCATCCTTATTTTTCACGGAAAGTATGAGTGCCCCCCACTGTGAAACGCTAGGTATGATATAACTTTTATGCAGTTTCTCCTGCAATTGTATCTACAGTTCCAGTAGTTTTGGGGTACTCATACGATATGGGGCTTTGGACACAGGGACAACTCCGGGTATTAAGCCAATAGTAAAATCTATGTCTCATTTTGGGGGTAACCACATAATTTCTTCTAGAAATACATCTGGAAACTCCTTAATCGCTGGTAAAGCCCCTAAACTTTCTTTTTCAATTCGCTGATCACTAGTCTCCACTTGTAAGAGGTATAGTTGGCAACCTTTTCTAGCACTTCTTTTCAGCTGCAAAGATGAAATTTGTCGGACCGACACTAGTTTTGGTTTCCCCTTTATCACCCAAGCTAAAATTTGTTGAACTGACACTAGTTTTGGTTTCCCCTTTATCACCCTAGCGGTTCCATCAGGACTAACACATGTAACTGTCTTTTCTAGACAATTTATAACAACTTGACTTTCTAACCAATCCATGCCTATTATAAGATCGTAAGATCCTAGAGGAAGGATATTTAAGTATGTCACTGTAGGATACCCATTTACATTTAACAGACATTGTTTCACCTAGCTGGTTACCTTTCTTTTGGTTCCAGTTGCTAACTGGACCAACCATGCATTTTTAAATTTTTTCTGTTTTCAAGTTATTTTTTTCCACAATTTGGGGGCTGGTATAACTTAAGCTATCCCCTGGATCAATTAAAACAAACACGGTTTGGTTTAGTATATTACTTTCAAATTCCAACATTGTAGACTTGTGCTCTGCCTGTCGGTTCTCCATGGCTGCATGGATTTTGGGTATATTCTGGGCAATGTCATTTATAGTGGTTGCCCCCTAAGTGGCCTGGATATTCTGAACATACCTGGGATTGTGTGGAAAGTCTCTCAGCAAATGTGGTTCACGCAACCCCAACCTTTCAATGGTTCCCTCTCTTTCAAATTGTTGTTTTTTCTTATTGTCCATCTCAGTGGTTCTTGAGCATGTATAGGATTGTGTCGGTGCAGGTAGGTCTCCTCTGTTCACTTTGTTTTTGATGATCTCTACCAAAGTTCTTGAGGTAATAAGGTTTCTGTCTTTTCATGCTTCCCCCTGCTTTAGTGCTCTCTTTGCTTTTCCATGATTTACTACTGCCATTTTTAAACCTGAATTGTTGATAGCATAGCCTAGATTTCCTCACCACTTCATCCATAGTTTTTGGACTATCAAACTCAATTCTCTCCTTGTATGAGGCTGGTAAACAGTTTAAGAACCATTGTATTTTGGCTTTTTCTTCTCTATGGTATGGTACATACCTCAACAGGTTCATGAACTTAGTCATGAATTCGTCCATAAACAGTTGTCCCAGTCTTAATTCATGGAGTTCCTTGGTTTGGTCATCGTAATAACACTCACTAAAGTAGCGAGACTTGAATTGTTTATGAAATTCCTCCCAAAATACCATTGTTTCATCTAACAATTACAAACTATTCACCTCCTCCCACCATAGAGTAACGTTTCCCTGCAGCTGATATATGACCATATGTGTCTTTAAATTGCTTTCATATTCATATGCTTGGAAGTACTTAATAATGTTTTTACAACCAAGCTTCCACATCTTCCGCTTTTTCTTCGTCAAACATAGGGGGTTTGACTTTTTGAAATTCCCCTTGTAACTCCATTTTCTTATTTCCATTGCGTGCTCTTGGGGAACTACGATCAGACTCTTCCCCATTTTCAGATTTTCCAGATTCCATCCCCTCTTTTTTCTTTTTAAAACCTTTTGCCTCCACACTTTTATCACCGGATTTCTCAGTCCAACCCCTAATCAATTTTTCTTGCTCCTCGCTAGCCTTCAAGAGCCGCTCATTACTGTTGCAAAGTTACACAATTTCCTTTTGCAAAATTTTTACCATCTCCACAAGTTGGGAAGGTAATGTAGTACTACCTTCCCCCAGCTCCACATATAAATATTCCCCACCAGTATTAGATGGAGGCAAGTTCTCCATCTTTGTACAACACCCATCTTCTTAGAAAACCATCATCTAATGTCAAAAAAAAAAAAAAAAAAAAAAAAAAAAAAAAAAAAAAAAAAAAAAAAAAAAAAAAACACCTCAGCTAATGTTAATATTACTCACACAATAGCTAGTGATGAGCCTCTACTCAAGCCTAGTGTAAAACTCTAGGCTCTGATACCATTTGTAATGAACCCAACTATACAACACATTTTTTTTATCTTTATGCTTAGTTCATATCCAAACTAAGTGAAGAATTTAAGACAAAGAGTGAACATCCTACTTGTATTTTATTATTATTATTATTTTTCCCAATTTATTTACAACCATTCTAATGTGGTTTATTCTTCCCTCTAATCATTGTCACATGCCACCCCTATCACCTAACTCTCCACAATTCTATCTTTATTCTAGACTATTTATTTCTCTATTTTGATGGTGAAGAACGATCTTTTTATGAAATAAAATATTACAATTTTTTTTTTGAATTTTGTTTCTATTTGTGCGATTTTATCTACGTTTATGTTGTGGAAAAATTTATGTATGGCATGCTTTATGTTATGAAACCAATTCACAAAAACAACTCACAAAAAGATAGAAAAGATAGATCATCAACTTAGAAATTAGCCTCTTCGAGGGGGCAACCTCCTTTACATTACACAAATGAACAATTATTGGATGATACTAATGACAAAATCTCCTTTCTATATATAGGAGTCTAATGGGTGACAATATAACCAAAGCCGACCTAACAATAATAATATAAGGGAACAAAAATAACAATAGTGGGCTTCTATGGGACATAATAATAACAATATAGGGACAATAGGGGCACAACAATAACAATAAGGGATAATAATGGGGGAATCACCAGTATTATAGGGACCTAAGATGCCCCTCTTCTTCAAAAAATTTTTGTCCTCAATGCTTGAGTAGTTATGGATGCTTCTATATAAAATTCTCATCCTCTCATGTGAAATCTTCAATGGGTAAGTTCTTCCACTGGATGAGATACTCTGAAATTGATCGATTTCGTAGATGTTGAGTTCTTGTTTCTTTGACTGCTTCAAGTTCCAATATGATTTTTCTTTCCTCATCAAGTTCTGGCAATATTGTTTGAACTGGGAGCTTGTCACCTATAACCTTCTTTAAGCATGACACATGCAAATCAACCCCCTCGAAGAGGCTGATTGCTAAGTTGTTGATCTATCTTTTCTATCTTTTTGTGAGTTGGTTTCATAACACTCTACATATTCTAGGGATGGTCGAGCACCACGATAGCTTTGCTTCCCTTTGCTTCCATTGCTTCCCTGATTTGATAAATCTTTTAGGCGACTGCTACTTAATTATGAAAATCTGGGTTTAATTTATATGTTGTTTATCAAGCTTTTAGGCGTCTATGAGTTTAATATGGAAATTTGGGTTTAATTTATATGTTGTCAGGGCCCTTTAGGTCAGTGGGTTAACATTACCAAGTATTGTACTAACCCACCGTGATACCAGCACTCCTGTTGTGATGAAAATTTCCAAGAGTATTATCGTTTTTCTAATATATCATGGTTTGTCAGTATATTCCGGAAATCAATACTTTTTTTTCTTCTCTGGACAAAGTTATTAAGGATATAATTTAATTACACCTTGGAATGATAATTGTAAAATCAATGTTCTTCACTTGCACATGTTTTCTAAAGAACTATCGTTCATTTATATATTATGCATGCAATAATTACAGCCTAAACAACTACGACTAATCATCAATGCCACCAATTGCTGGATGTAACATGAATATGTATATTAGTTAAGAATACCATCATAACTTTACTAAAAATATAGTTAGTCAACTGGTCATCTATACACGAGTCGATCTCATGGATTAATCTAGGCTGATTTTTTCTAAGGAACAATATATGAATTTGTTTTTTTTTTTGGCAAATGTTTTCAAATGCTAACAGTGAAAATCTACCAAGTTATTTTGTTTTTCCTCTCAGTTATGTACCTAGTAAGTGACAAGAAGATCTTCATTTGCGTTACCTACAAACACTTCCCAAATACCTCCCAATGTTCGGATTCTCAGCTATTTACACTGTGACATTCACTATGCGCTCCCCTGCAATTGACACTTAATGTGTTATGGGATAGCACCTAGGATCTCCTGATTTGATATAGACCTCTTGCTTCTGAATGCATAAGATCTATATGCATAGGTTCAATTAATTTTCTCTTCTTAGTTCGTGCAATTCACCAAAGAAATAAACACTCCATTAACAAAAACTGTAATTCATAATTTACATTGAGAAAAATTTCTCAATTGGTTAACTTTCCTCTTGATTTCACCATTCAAAGATTAACTAAATAATAACGCACAATTGATAAATAAATCCGACAGATTCACATTACTCAATACATACCAATCCCCCAACACAATTATAAGGCTAACGGAGATAAAATCCAATAGTAGTTTAGTCTGCAAATTATATGATTTAAGACACCGACCCACCCAACCTTTAATCACCTATGATTCCCCTCGAGCTATGAAAATATTGCCTAGCTTTAGTAACCTCTACTAAGCCTTGATAATGTCTATTTAACATTATCTTCCTCACAGATTTTTCCTTGGCAGTGTCCTGCCTTCGGGGAATATGTATCCCCTTAACCTAGGCTTTTAGTTTTTTGTATTTTTCCTAAAAAAAAGTTTGCTTTATTCCTTGTAGTGTTTTTATCAGTGTTTATCCCCCACCGAGTATGCACTATATCTCTATATATTTTTAATTTAGGAAATTTAATTTCAAATCAGATTCTTCTCAAATTTAGGCAAGCATCATCTACTCTGTTGTCTCTGCCCTGTTATTAGGAAAAGTAGTGTCCATTCAGAGTTGCTAGTCCCACTAAGATGGGTAGCTATCTTAGAAACAAACAAACTAAAGTTACTTGCATTTTCCCTTATGAGAGATAGATGAGAGAGAAGCAGAGAGTACCAACCTCAGTCTTTCACTTGGTTTCTTGCTTGTTTCCTCCCTCCTTTGATAGAGTTTCACCACTCCTTCTTTACTTGTCTCGCTTCAAAGAACACCTGTAGAGTCAAAACAACATAATACCATCAAAGCATAGAGATCTATAATCGTAAACAATATAGGATCAGATATATATTAACCATACAAATTCATATAACAATTCAAGATTCAAAGATATACAAAAATATGGAGGAAAACTCAAATAGCTTTATTGATAGAAGTAGTAGAAGAGAGGATTAAAACCCATTAGTCTGACCCAACGCCATCAACCCAGCATGAAATCCCTCTTCACCTCATGAAAAGCTAGATCACCCAACACTATGATGTTCCACAGAGAAACCAACATCACTTCCTTACAAGATACAAAATTCCAGCCTTTGGATCTCTAGGATGAGGGATCCATATATAGATGTTTGCACGTGGGTGAATCAGATTCTGGGATTTTGATTAGTGTCATCTCTCTAATAGTTCTTGGTTCCACTTGGAGATTTCATGATCTCTTACTCACCCGTGGGTGAATTCAGAGAGGCAAGTGTCAAATGGGAAGTTTCTAGAAGATTCTCTGGGTTTCCACCTAGCCCACTGCCTCTGCCATTTGTCTGCTCCCGCTCATCATACCCTATAGAAGGGATTTTCAGTATGCATCACACTTTTTGCATGTGGTAGGTGAGATGCATCACACCCTTAGCGCTAAGCAGTCTGTATGGTCCTGTTTTGAGCAGTTCTGAGTAGTTTTTCAGGGAGAACTTCTGGGAGATGATGTAATTAGCTGACCTTGCTCCTTTAGGGTATGAAAAAACACTTTTAGGGGCTTAGAAGCCCTTGGTTTATGGACATATGAGATTGGGGTTACAGTGCCCAAATATGTCTATAACAGTTGCTCCCTAAAGCATGAGGTCGTAAATCTTCTGATGTCGGGTGAAATGCTTTATCATGAGGATCCGAGGTTTTTCGAACTAAAATGTGACCTGTAATAAGATACAATACAATACATTATCTTCATAGTATTTTCATGATCTAGCTGAGGCGGGCATTCCCAGGCTCAGCTTTATAAATTCATTTTCATGTACATATGATAGACAACTGTTTGTGTGACAGACTGATGATTCTGGTAGAGCCATCATCCTTTGGCTTGGATGATTATCTGTGCAGCTATGATGTACATTTGATGTCTTTATTTTCCTAAGTATATTGCAGCCCAGATGGATGAAACTAGATCTTAGGTCTTTAAACTCGTTCAATCTTCGCTCGAAGTACAAGTTGATCCATGTGAAAAAATGTTCTGAAATCGAACATGGAAAGACATCGCCTGATTACTAGCCAATGATGTAAGCTATTAATAGGCATGAGAGGAATCACCGATAATGATAATGACCCTCAAGGTACTGCAGTATAATTCACATGGTGTGAATATGGGACTTTACGTTAAACAACACGCAAAATCTTTCGGTCAAAGGTCATTGATGTAAACCTGTCGCTGGAAGTGAGAAACTTGCCATTGAGGCATGCAAGCTTTAGAGTACTGAAAGGGTTGTTCCTAAGTCGACTTCTTGGATAATGAGATGATGTCAACAAGAAGTGACCTGTCGTAGGAGGGCCTTAATGAATCCCACATCTATGACACGAAATGGAGCAAATGATTTTGTGGAGGTGAAAATGATCTGATGATACAAGGTTCAGGGTGGCAGTCATGAAAGAATGAAGCGTGAAGGTATTGCAACGGATGAGACATAAGCTGGGTTGGTGAATTCTCTGAGCGACTTCTCTTGAACATATCGGTGACACTGAAATGGATTGGTAGTGTTAACCCCAAAAATGGATGGTACAAAGGACCAATGGTGATATGACCAGTTAACAGAATAACCCAACCCGACTCAATCATGGTGATGGAGTGAAAGTGTCATGTTCAAGAGCGACCTGCTACCAATATAGTTCCTTCAAGTTTTCTTCCCAGTTTTTCCCGAGTCATTTCTGACCAGTACCTCTTTATTTTTGTCAAGCTTAAGGAGGATAACATATGCTTGTTCTATAATTTGCCCTTCGGGCAAACTCGTCACTATGTTTTAACAAGCCTAGCGACAATGAAACTCGCTCTTGTCTGCATGGACAAGTTCGTCGTTATTGTTTTAACGAGTTTAACGACAAAGAAAACTTGATCATTTTCAATTTTAGAGAGTTTGAAAAGAGATGGAAAAGAAACTCTAATAATCCTTTTTCATAATATAATCCCTTAAGTCTAAAAAAGTATAAAATGATACGAAAAGAACGAATTTTCGATATTTTTAACGAGCTGAACAAGACAAATGCTCGATCTTTTTGTGCAATGATCCCTCAGGTCCAAAAATATTAAAATCTAGAGGAGGGATGGCACTTCCAATCACTTTAACGAGTTGGAGAGGCCAATTGCTCGGCAATATTTTCATATTTTACAAGTCAGATGAAAAGAGCTTAAAGGAGACTCGTCGTAGCTGTTCCTCAAAAAGGGGTAAACAATCAAATTGAGGCGTGTGATCGGCTACAAAAGAGTGGAGGTGATGGTAAGAACATGACCAAGGTTCAAAAGCTGATAATAATGCGATCCGAATGGTTATTTAGCGAAGGTGGGTTCATTTTTTAATGAGCTTAAACTATGGTGGAAGATATGCTTATTGCTAGGTTTATTTTTTAACGAGCTTGAACTTCGCGTAAAACTGCTCATGACAGTCGTATAATAAGGATGTCTCATTGATAGGTTCATTTTTTAGGGAGTTTGCCCCATTCGAAACTTTGCTCCAAAGCATTTCGTTATGCAAGATAGAAATGACCAATTACTGTCCTAAGGGTTAATTAACTACTAGGGTTAGGTAAGAAAACTCTTCCTTTACTTTTCCGGTGCCATTTGGCCCTTGCAAAGGTGAATGGTTGATCAAACCAATCACCTAACTTAAACAGTTGAAGTCAGTAAAAACTACGAGGTTAGAGTTACGTTGGTCACTTTTCACTTGTATGCAAAAGGTTTGCATGTCCCCAGGTATAGAGAAGTAGAGTTTCCAGGTTACCATACAGAAGTTCTTGCATCCACAAGATGGTTCCACTTGTGTAGCAGACATAAACACTTCCTAGGCTTAGTCCATCGAAATAGACAAAGGTGATTTAAGTTCCAATCACCTAACCTTGACGAGGGAATCCTATTCCAGTCTAATCTCATTTTCCTAAATGGACGGGTGTGTTAGACTAGTCATATATCCTTCGCCGAAACCTACCCTATACCTAACGTTTTCCTGCCGAAGTAGACCAGGGTGCATGCCCCTTGGGTTTAGCCACATTCACCGAATCACTCGCGTTCATCAGGCGGATTGACTGGAGATTGATGAGACATTATTTACGCAAAAAGACCAGTTAGGGATGGCACTTGACTATTAGCTATGTGTGAACCGGGGAATGAAAGCTAGTTTACGAGTTGGACCACTCTGCCTTCATGCAGAAAACACATCACTCGAAAGAGTGAGGAAACAATAACTCCCATGCTATAAATGTAGTCACGCCTAAGGAGTAGATTGTAATCTAAAGGTCCTTGGACTATCATCACGTTTAGATAAACGATTTTCTTTCTCAAAGTTATAGGCAAATTTGGAAGGATCCTAATGGTCGACTGGTTCCTTTGTTGAAGCCTGTCAGATTTCAAATCTTAGGCAAAAGCGATGGTAAACCAAGCGCTTTCCAAGCAGTTGAGGAAAGGATACTCACAAAAGCCCCTTCATCTATAATAGTACCGACCATGATCATTCTGTAAGCTTGTACTATGATTCAGAATGGTACATTATATGGTAGGCGAGGTCTGCCTAGTAGATTCCAATCGAAGGAAACGACTAGATTGCTTAGAGGTGGGACCAAATAAATGGCCGGATACATCTCTGACGAACTTCCTTCCTGCGGTAAAGGAATGGGTAGATTGCCCCCATGTTCATTGGAGTTTGTGTCTACAAAAAGAATTTGAACGGTATCATTCTCATCTTCTTTGGTGACGATATCATTTGAAGGTGGATCCTCTGAAGACAAGATTGGGTCGACTGCCATCTCGACCTGTTGAATTTGGTCCTGTGTGGACTCAGAGGGTTTATCTTCAATGATAGGTGCTTCGGCCGATAACAAAGGTGTGTCAGTTGGATTTTCAACTAGCGATGGACTCGGCAAGAGTTTCTTGTATCCAGGAGGAAGTTATGGCAGTGAAGCAGGACGATTGTCCAAGACTCTTTTGGCTTCGTCCAAGAAGGGACAACAGTGGAGGGCATGATCGCCTTCACACAATCTACAAGGAAATTTAGATCTTCCTTTTTGTCCATTGACTTTGTTTTCACTAGTTGACGGTGTACTCTCAACATGATCGTCAGAGGTTGATGACATCAGATTGTGCAAGCGGGGAGACCAGTCCCTTAAGATTCGTGGGATGCAAGGACAATCTCGATGATAGTGGTCCCCTTTGCAAATGAAACATGGAGATTTAGGTTTGGATGGTGCAGTGTGTGGATTTTCGCTAGAAAATGCTTGGTTTCCCCCTTTTGTCGCTGGCTTCTTCTTCTTCTTCTCCTTTCCTTTCTTCTTCTTCTCTGTTACTTGGTTTTTAGTTTTACTAGCTTCACCAAGCGAAGAGGAAGAAGGAGAGGGAGAAACAAATGAAGTAGAAGGTTGGGGGGTGACTCTAGTATCATCTGGTTGTTGATTTGATTGCTCAGGAAATACGGTATTTTGTACGATAGAGGTTGAGAAAAGCCATACTGGTAGGTCAATTATTAGTTCTGGAAGGGACAATATGGCCATACGAGGTGCACTAACATCTCCCCAAGAGGAGAAAGGACTAGGATTCCCCCCAAGGGGAAATCCTTGATTGGTGGACTCCATTTTCTCAACCTAAGACCAACGAGGGAATAGTGATGTTATTCTGATTAAAATAAATTTTATGACGCTTTGACACAACTTTCTTTTTCAATTTTTAAGAGTCGAGAAAAAACTAAAGATGATTTTAGTCGCCTTCGATTTTTAATGAGCATGAAGTGAGAAGTGCTCATATGGACCTTTTATTTTAAGGAGTATGAAAAGGAACGAAAGTGACTACTCTGGAAATCTAGACAGAGGGATTACCAAACCAATCGCAAAACTGCATAATACTTTTTACGGTATGTCAGTCAGTCTTCCCAAATGCTGTGTTCAATGCATTGCGATTGATAGGGCGACATAGACGACTTCCTAAGGATAAAGGATGTAGCCTATTGTGGTCTCCCAATATATAATTGATAGTACGTGGGAGCACAAGTCCATACTGGCACTTGTCGTCTCAAAGAGGAGGAATCACCCAACCTACGATGAAAGCGATAGTTACCAGGCTTTACGACGCCGAAATACGTCTCTAGCCTAGACTTGTAGATGTTGTGCGTTAGGTTCCAAAGCGTTTTTATGTTCATTGAAATTTATTTTACAGTTGATCTTTCTTAAGAAATTTGCCTTTAGAGTTCACCGCGTGATGTAGATATACAACTTCTAAATGTGCAATCTAAGATGATAAACAATCATTTACTTTATTTTTGTAATGAAAATCCTAGCTACTAAGGAAAGAGAAGTAAAATCCTTTCATCATAGAGCAGAGAGCACACACTAAGATGCATTGTCCTAAAGCAATTTCCACAAGAAGTCTAAATGCAAATGCACATGCATGTATTTGTTTTTTTATTTCTTAATGTGAATGACAAAAAGAATGCTAAATACAGATCTGAACTATTTTTTTGTTTAAAGCGACAATACTAACAATTTTCTCTTCAAAAAGCGAAAGGAAGACTAAGACGACACTCTGCGATTTCGAATTCAAAAATTGCTTTCGACACTTGAAATACTATTAATTCAAATCAAATACAATGGAAAAAGTGTAATCGACTATAAAAAAGAGGAAGACTCTTTTCTTTGACTAAAAACGACACTTGCGACACTTTAAAATCAAAAGATGATAGTTCAATTAAGCTACTGTTTGCCAAGGAGAACTGTAAATGACGAAAAATACATAAAAACATTCACAATTCTTTATCAATGGAGGTTGAATAATGTAAAGGAAGAGAGTTTCAACAATGGTATACTGATCACAGACAACAAAACTACTGAATAAAGCTGAAGACAATGAAGAAAAAACCAAAATCTAGAGGCAGAAATAGTCTTATCTAATCATTGCACCTGTAACACAGGGAAACACGGATGCATCTCACTTACAGCACACGGGAGGTGCGATGCATCCAGACTGCTAATGGGAGACAATGTGATGGTCCAGGAACGAGACTGAGCTTGGTGTTTGCTCACAGTTTGTAGCTAAGTTCAGGGGTTTAGGCTGAGCTAATGATTGGCAGTAAACAAAAAGTATAGGGGCTAATCTATTGAGGTTAATTGAACTACCACCAGGGCACTTAGGATGTTTGCAAGTTAGTTGTTTAGTTCATAAACAAACCCGAAGATTGACTGAAGCAGCATTGATCTACTTTGCACTTGCATAGAAAATGCAGTTCGAAGGCTAGCTGGCTTAACTTCAGGCTCCGTCTGTAGTTTATAAAGCAAACAAATAGAAGAAAGAAAACAAGCTATTCGTTCCCGAGCGGAGTCGCCATTTTGTTATTGGGAAAACTAGTGTCCATTCAGAGCTGCTAGTCCTACTAAGATGGGTAGCTATCTTAGAAACAAACAAACTAAAGTTACTTGCGTTTTCCTTTATGAGAGATGGATGAGAGAGAAGCAGAGAGTACCAACCTCAGTCTTTCGCTTGGCTCCTTGCTTGTTTCCTCCCTCCTTTGACAGAGTTTCACCACTCCTTCTTTACTTGTCCCGCTTCAAAAAACACCTGTAGAGTCAAAACAACATAATACCATCAAAGCATAGAGATCTATAACCATAAACAATATAGGATCATATATATATTAACCATACAAATGCATATATCAATTCAAGATTCAAAGATATACAAGAATATGGACGAGAACTCAAATAACTTTATTGATAGAAGTAGTAGAAGAGAGGATTAAAACCCATTAGTCTGACCCAACGCCATCCTCCTAGCATGAAAGCCCTCTTCACCTCATGAAAAGCTAGATCACCCAACACTATGATGTTCCATAGAGAAACCAACAACACTTCCTTACAAGATACAAAATTCCAGCCTTTGGATCTCTAGGATGAGGGATCCATATATAGATGTTTGCAGGTGGGTGAGTCAGCTTCTGGGATTTTGATTAGTGTCATCTCTTTGATATTTCTTGGTTCCACTTCGAGATTTCATGATCTCTTACTCATCCCTGGGTGAATTCAGAGAGGTAAGTGTCAAATGGGCAGTGTCTAGAAGATTCTCTGGGTTTCCACCTAGCCAACTGCCTCTGCCATTTGTCTGCTCTCGCTCATCGCACCGTATAGAAGTTTTAGTATGCATTACACTTTTTGCATGTGGCAGATGATATGCATTGCACCCTTAGCATTGAACAGTCTGTATGGTCCTGTTTTGAGCAGTTATGAGTAGTTTTTTAGGGAGAACTTCTGGGAGATGACGTAATTAGTTGACCTTTCTCCTTTAGGGTATGAAACAACACTTTTAGGGGCTTAGAATCCCTTGGTTTATGGACATATGAGGTTGGGGTTGCAGTGCCCAAATATGTCTATAACATGCCCCCCCACAATTTCCATCCAACTGAAAAGAAAGAAAAAAGAAGAAGAAGAAGAAGAAGAAGAAGAAGAAGAAGAAGTAGAAGAAGATCTTCTTTATTTATTTATATTTCTATTCCCAGAAAATCAATACATCATAGTCCATAGTCAAACATACTAATAACAGTAGTAAACAAAAGCACAACTAATTTTTCCATACCAGGGGTATTACACATAGTGGTATCAGTTCTATGGTTTAAACACTAGATCTAGAAGGCCAAATACACACACACACACACACACACACAATATATATATATTATATATATAATATATATATATATAATTTTTGAATTAAATTTTATTTGATTTCCTAACCCATATTTGAATATGATGTGCGGCAATAGTAGAACATCAATTTTAGGCTAACAGAGGTCAATACAAGTGTAACCAAGGCAAATAGATATGCTAAAATTTTATTATTTTAAAAAGCTAACAAGACACGTTGTTTTAGCACATATGAAGGCTTTCGGGTGGGAGAGAAGAAAGACAATCTTCAGTATAATGGTACAATCCAATATGGAAGAAATAATCCCATATCAGAGGTTATGAAATAGACGAGAGTAGAGTTATAGAAACTACTCTAGGTTTGGTAGAAACAATGTGAAATTTGAAGATTGAACTTCAAAGTTACAAAGTTGATAATGAGAAACTCATTAGAGAACACGAGAAGTAGAAATAGCCAAATGCAATGCTGGTACAAAGCTTGTATATGCAAGAGCTATTTCAACATGGACCGACTACTAGTGATGTATAGAGATACTATGATGGCAAGATCAAAGATTTCCATGAACTCAAGTTGGGACAATTGACCTTGGATGACTATGCTAATATATTCATATAGTTATTGATATATATTCCATTTATTAAAGACGAGGAGATGATAATACAACTTTTTATCAATGGTTTGGTAGAATCTTTTCAGGATTAGATTGAGTTTGAAGAACCCAAAACACTTGAGGACATCATCCAAAAAGAAAAGTATTTCTATGAGCAATCAAAGATTAAGGTGGATCCCCACAAGAAGAAGGAAAAAATTGGCTTCAAGAGAAAAGGGTTCAATGTATCACTGATTTGGATTGGATCAGTATATTATTTTTCATCCATCTTGATGCTTTTAGAGTGGAAAAAGTAGAGGAATCAGCTCTCAGGACCTTTTTTACTAGCGAGACCCATTTTGGAAAATTGAGGTCTGAAACCTTCCAGGAGCATTTTGAGGCATCAAACGATATTTTTTGGGGGTAAAAATTTGTTGCCAATTTAGCACACACCATTTTTTTCCTATTCTATACACAAATACCTTTTTAATGGTGAAATAATCACATCAATCAAAGTCTGTATGCGAAAGTTATGCCACTCAGAAGTTGACTTTCCTGTTTTCACCACCATAATTCAAGAGGATGCCACATCATCCCCCATTATTCATGGAAAATGGGCTAACCACTTGATTATGATGAATAAGACTCTAGAAGAGTCTACATTGTAACTAGGTTTAAGAGTTTAGGTAGTCTAACCTAACCACTAGTAGGCTATTGGGTTGTGTTATAACCGATCCACTAGGAGGAAAAGGGGTTCCATTCTTTCGAGTGCATTTGTTCCATGGTGGAGGAAAAATATCTGAGAGGAGATAGGAGATAGAGTACAAAGAGAGGATTTGTGCATTGTAGTAGCTCACAGACCACATGCCATACTTCTTTGTACTCACAAACATTTTCTATTCAGAGAAAGAGAGGATAGCAACCTCACCTTCCAACTGGGGTTTTCTCTTGAAAGGTTTCCCAGGTCATATCTAGTGTCAATTGTGTGTGTGAGATTTTATTTTGATGTTATGATTTTATGCATTATTTTAATTCACATGCATATGGTATTAACAATAATCTACATATCCAAAAATATAAAAGGAAATACAATTGTAATAGTGTAGAACTTCAAATTTTAAATATAAATTTATCATATCTGTTGTGACAAATTTTCCAATGGAATATCCATGACAATTTACAGATCAATCATGATATGAACCATTAGGAAAGAGTGCTAAGTTCAATTTCCAAAAAAAAGTTTCACACCAATGGAATTGGACCATTAAGGGAAATGATAGAAAACCAAAAGAAAAGGCTCTTGAAATGTCAGGGTTGCAGAGAGGAACATTTGTTTTGTGACTTCCCTTATAACCAACATGATGGCCAAAACAATTTCAATGTCGAGGAGGCTACCACAGTGGATGAAGTAGCCAAAAGTGTGTCCAAGGCTTATGTAGTGGTGGATAATCAAAATACATACTACCTAGCAACAATATTAAAGATGGAGGGAAAGGAATCATGCTAGGATTTGGCTAGTGTAACTAGCTAGAAGAAGGTAATTGAGGAATTTAAGAAGGAAGAGTCACCCACTACCGATGGTGAGGTTAAGAGAAATGAGGGAGCAATGGCACTCTCTAAGATGATTTGAAAATTAAAGGAAATCCCATTGTATATCTATGGGACTTGATGATAATTAATGATGTTTATACAACAGATATTGAGAAAATTTGTATGTATAGGTGTGATAGGGGGAGCATCCCCGCTCCCCCTCTTTGGATGAATTAATGATTTTTTTTTTTTTTTTTGTAAGCTTGGTAGGACTACATCTTCATCATGTCCAACTTCTCACCCCGATTGGGGGGATAGCACATTATTTGAACCCAAGACTTCCAGTGCAATGAGACTTCATTTCCACGCCCATTGTCAATTGAGGTACCCCAAGTGGACTTGATATGTTAGGTTTTGGATGAACTTTCCAAGTGCCCTTACTGAGTAAATGAAAACAACATATTTTGGATATTTAAAGACTTGTTAAAGTAGACTTGACTAGGCTATATATTGAATCATGAAATCGCTAAAACTTGAAAATTATTGATTGATTGCTGAAAAATATTAAAAATGAATGAATAACATCAATTGTATATTGAACTAGAAAATAACAGAGCATATGTATTTAATTGATTTGAATAACTACTCACTTGTGAATGAGATTGTGAATTAAGAAAAATGTGTAGGTTGCTATTAGGAATTTGATATTAAAATGACCCCTTGTTGGAAATGAAACTTGAGGCAACAAAAGTACCCTTAGTCATCTAAATAACCATGAGGACAGTGAAAAGAAATTTTTCATCAAAGAATGTTAAATGAGGATCCAAATGGACTCCTGGAGAAATCACCAATTGAGAATAAAAAGTAATGTGAACCATGCATTTATGAAATCGGCCAAGAGGTAGAAAATAGAAATTTGGAGGAATTAGAATACTCAATGAAATATGATAGTAGTATGATTACACTTCATATGATCACAGTATATGAAAAATTTAATGTGTGTTTAGTACATTGAATGCATGGCATGCTTGTGTAGAACAAGCTTTAGAGTGACTAAGTGTCATGAAAAGAATGATTGCTAATATTTTTAAAGATTAGTTGATAGTTGAAGTGAGTGGCATGAATCCCTTGCTCTCACATAAAGTAATGTGGGAAATTTGATTAAAAATAAACCCCGAGATGGATATTTTAGTAGGGAGAGTGAATATGAGACTCTCATCCTTGAACATTTTTGTTTATTGAGATGAAAATTCCGATTGCCATATGAATTTTTGAAATGAGTAAAGATGATATTGAATGATTATGTAGTGCAATGATGTTCTCCTTTTGAATGGTATACAATGCAATTGAATTGATTGAATGATTGTTTTTTTTTCTCGGTGGTTCACGGTTACCCTTTGTCATTGGGTAGCTGTTACGTCCACAGTAATTCTAGGCAGATCGACCCCGAAGGGGGATCACATCCCCTCGGCCTATGTACTGACCTGACCCCAAGGGATTTCGGGTAGAATTGACCCTATGACCTCCCGTATGGCGAGGCACTACTTTGACCGATTGAGCTAACCCTTGGGGTTGATTGAATGATTGGTTATGTGAATGGTCTTGAAAAAATAATTTAGTGGTTGTTGTGAACAATATATTAAAAGCATTTTATACATAAGAAACCAACATTATTTGGCTAAATGAGAATGCAGATTACAATTAGAATGCATTGAGTAAGGAATGAAGTGTAATCCCATGATGAATGCTATAAGTATTTCCACCTGCAAGGATCCTAATGTTTTTTTTCATGTGGTTCATGGACCCTGGAGATCGATGATCACTACACCCACATAATATTTGTACCAAGCAAATCCACCCAAAGGGATCACTTCTTGTTGGCTCAACCATAGAGCCTAATCCCGAGAGTGTCTAGATAATTTAATTCGTGACCTATCAACAGAAAAGGTGCTTTAACGATGGGGAATCAACCAATTGAATCAAGGATCCCAATGTTATGAAAAGAGTCTTGTGTTTGTGAGACCTGGTTTCTATATGAAGAAAGTTTGGAAATCAAAATTTCCAATGAAAATTTTTAGAATATATTTCATGTAAATATTATGTTATGATATAGGTGAAATGATGAGTTATCCAGGAAGGGTAGATTAAATCCGTGAAGCAAGAAGCCTAGAAACAGGGCCTAAATGCTTGTATGTGGAAACCCAATGACAAATAAACCATGTTAGAGAAAGTCGACAGGATGCCTTGACTGTAGGGATTTAAAAACCTCTTTAATCTTCCCATGTAGGAAAACATAGGTTAGGTAGATCACTTAAGGAAGGGGTTTGTTGGAACCCATAATGGTAAATAATAGTTATGTTAAGGAGACATGTCACACATTCACTAGATTGTGAGTGTGAATGGGTGTGTTTGATGGGTGAAATTATCAATTATGGAAGCCTAATAAAGTGAATAATAACCATACATAAATTACTGATTTGAAATCTCATTTATTGAAATACATGTTTCTTTGTGGAGATTAATATGTTCTACAGAAATAATTTAATGCTTGTATGTGGAAATGGTCCTAACACATATGCTTAGTTGAATTTTTGATATGGGTACTAGTTGGAACACCATAAATTTTGAAGTGAGTAAGGCTGTAAAGATAAACACCATTGCATAAATAAGAAGAAAGATAAAGGATATGTAAAATGATGTTGATATGCAAGAGAAACAACCTTGATACCATTGAAAGGAAGTAATCTGTATACTGCTATAATAAGATTTTTTACTTTTTTATTTTTTTTAATGTTTGAATACTAATCACTATTTTTACACAGTCAAACCTTATTGCATGGGAATTGGTCTTGGATATTGAAGATATGTAAGACCATAAGAAAGAGTGACATCTATTGCAATGAGAGAAAATGAGTTGATAAATGGGGAACCTCATGGTTACAAACATGAGTTCCTTGATAAAAAAATTAGAATATAGGGTTGTACGATGAAAGTTGAACAAATGTAAATTTTTTATGATAATATCTGATGATGATTGTATGTACTTGATACAGTTCAATTGATGAAGATGTATAAAAAGAACTTATGACTATTGAACTAAAAAGTGTGAAAAGGGGACGATTGATAATTTTGAAATGAAATTATTTGAAACCAAGTGATACCTTCACTCTAAGCCTCCACAATTCCCCATTCTCTCCCTATGCAAGAAAGCCTTGGTTAGGTAGATCTCTCTGTAGAAATTTTGAATAATATGACACTTATGCATAGAGATGTTGAAAAGTGTGCAACAAGAAATGCTTGTCGAGAATGCAACAAGATGATGGAGCTTAGTGGAAGGAGTCGCCTTCACTAAGTGGGCCCACAGGCTATTTTTGGCGCAAGTCTATTTTTAGACATATGGATCATGTCTATACATATGGATCATGTCTATGGATTGCAGGTTGCTGTTTATGGATGATTGATCAAGTTGAGAAAATAGATGGACTTCTATTTTTGATGAAAGTGTGAGTGATCACAGTGTGAGTGATCAAGTCTATTTTTAGACTGGCTGTCAAAAAATAGAAAAGTCAAATATTATTATCTCACAATAATATTTGGACTATAAACTTAATCTTATTCTCTTGGAGCACTTCAGTTCGACCTACAGATGTGGCACATGTAATTGCATGAAGGAAATACGTGGTTCTATGGGTTAGTTGAATATTTGCATGCATGACTTCAGTTAGAACTCAAGTGAGTTGAGTTTAGTGGACTGGAGGTGCAGTTGATGGAGTTGTGTTCAGTTTAGCTTTGTTAAACTGGTTGTATTTAGTCTAACTGGCGAATAGACTAGAGATGAGTTGGGTGAATTAGTTATTTATTAATTTACAAGTTA